>JAAAKO020026908.1:0-13940 GCA_010015015.2 Bolitophila cinerea
AGATTCATCTAAAAAATCTCTAAATAAATTCCAGTTTGTTAGATTACTGCTCAACGAAGGTGGTTTAGAATTTCTCATAACGTTGGAGCTTAAATTGATGATAACAGGAGAAAATCACTTAACGCTCCGAAATATTCAATTTTCTTAACAACGAATCCTCTCTTCCCTAATTTTCCAGGTCGTTATACCTTCATACGTTCAAGCCCGAGTATGGACATGGAATTGTCAAAAATACATTGATAAAATATCAGACCAATTTTTGACGAAGGAAGATTTCAAAAAGGGATGACCACCTAAATTTCAGTAGACTCTAATTACACCAACTTTGTTAAAACCGCGAAAACGAATGAAAAATAAATTCAAGAGAAGCGCTATCTTGTTAACCCCTCCAATCAACAATAAACACTACTTTTTTAATTCTATACTTAAATAATAAAAACCAACGCACCTTATTAATCTTAGTCAGTGCTTCCGGCAGATTTGAATATAGTTTATCTTTTAAAATCCAAAGTATATGTTTACATATACATAATAAGTTAGATTCTACACGCACATTTTAATATCTCTAAAGAATTGGATCAAACGCTTCGACCGGTATCTCATCAGAAACTATATACACACAATTAGCATATTTACATAAAACGCATGTAAATAAACATATATACAATAAGCGTAACCTCAATTTGTATTTATAACGCATACACGTAGAATGTATGTAGATATGCGATCGCACAAATAATTGGACTGCTGCTTGAAACGTTTTGTGTCTCATTTCGTATTGATTCTGGGCAACGCAGTGGGTATGCAAATTTAAAAGACGTTGTTTTGACGGCCGTAACCTTATGCTTCTTTTGTATGCGTGCGCCTATTGTGAGCCATGATTTCCCAATGGATTATACCCGTCACAGAGCATATGAATGGCATTTTTGTCATATAGATTTAAATGGATCTTCTATTCAGGCAGTGCAAGATGATTTGAAGATTCAAGCAGTGCGCAGAAAAGGCGACCTTCAAATAAACGCGTGGCTTTTCAATAGTATTTCGTTTTGGCAGATTTTTGAAATTCAATCGTAGATCGTTACGCGGTAACGTGCAATTTAAATCT
Source organism: Bolitophila cinerea (assembly GCA_010015015.2). Classification (NCBI taxonomy): domain Eukaryota; kingdom Metazoa; phylum Arthropoda; class Insecta; order Diptera; family Mycetophilidae; genus Bolitophila; species Bolitophila cinerea. Next base: position 1,106 of record JAAAKO020026908.1, read on the forward strand.
GAATGGAATCTGGCAAATCTGTAATATATTGTTTATATTATTTTGATTATTGTTATCGTGGATCGTTTTCAAGGACAATGTTTTACAATACATTTAGTAGTATTGTTTGTGCAAATGCCATTTTTACAATTGAACAAATTAGGTGATTTGACTTTAAATAACTCAGATTTAGTACAAATATATCCGAAGTTTTCGGATTGATTATTTTAAGTAGGTTTTGAATTTGTCAGCTTCTTGGTTAATTTCAATAAAGCGTACCGTTGCAGATATTTGAGAAATCCAAGGTAAATATGTCCTTAACGATAAAGGAATATCACCCTTAAGGAGCATTGAGGAGTTTATGGCACTTGCCATTATTCTGAAGATAGCGTAATATTGCTTGTTTTTAAATAGTTTTTTGTTTTTATTTTTGCATGTTTGTTTTTGCTTTTTATAACCAGATTTTAGTTGTTGTTGTAATTTAAATCAAAGTTAGTAAAAGTGTAGTTTAAAATTAGGTTCTGAAGATGGTTTAAAGATGTTCAAAGATAGTTAAACATACTTTTAAAATTTGTATCCAAAAGTTGATTTAAAAGATAGTTCAACAGTTTGTTCAAATATTGTTCAAAAGATGGTTATCCAATAGAAAGTAATTACTTTAAAATAAATATTTATATGATATTTAAAGAGTATTAAAAGAGACAATTTAAAATACAGTAATTATTTATATCTAAAAGTATCTATGGCAGCAAAACCGCCAAGTTGAACAGCAAGTTTAAAATCGGTTTTCTTTACTAGAAATTGAGCAGAACTATTGGTTTTCAACCGGCCGCTAGCTTTAAACTTACTCTTTAGAATATCCCGGAAAATTTTGTTTTTAACTGCAATTCGACAGCGATATTTAAAGTTTTTAACTTGCTGATCATATTTTTATATCGTGCTATGAAAAAAAAATGATAATTAGTAAAAATTTGTATTGTGTTTATAAACACCGGAAAAAACGTCAAAAAAAAAAAAAAACAAGAAAGTCGTAATAAGACTAACTCGTGAAATGATCGTCCTTGTTGACATTCTCCCATACATGCTCCCAAGCTTTTAGCTGGCGAAGGAGACAAAGGAAGAAACAAGGAAAAAATATAACATATTTTTCTTGTTTATTTTTCGTCTCGATCGATAACGTTTCCGACAACATATCTGCGAATACGGTCCTTTGGTGCTACTTTAGCGTCATTCCGATCGATCGCAATGATTCTACACGAAACGTACGTTTGATTGATCTGCGAATCATTTATTTTAAAGATTTTGAACAGAAGTTTTTTTTTAACTAAACGTTTATGGATTACTGTAAAGCATAAGCAAAAAATTGGAATTCTGTAAAATTACTTTCTCATTAAACAAAAAAAGACGTCATTTTTTAATAATTTATCAATGGCTTTTCAGTAAAATTAATATGGTATGCTGAATTTACTTGTTTTGTTTTTACCTACAGATGCACAAAAAAAATAGTGAAGACACGAGAATGTGTCAAATCGCCAAGTTGAGAGCTGAAATCCCCTTTAACATGTGCTATTTTCGGATGTTGAGACATCAGGAAGTTGATATCAACCGGCAGTTGTCAACTTCCCGAAATCGAAAGTTGATTACTCAAATTTGACTGAAAAAACCCGAATCGGGAAGTTGAAAATAATATAAGATGAAAGTCAAGTTCGAGGGAAGAAAACGGCTCTAAATACATTAGTATCGAATTACATATTTACACACAACACGAAAAAGTATTGGCAAAGACGGACTATTATTCTCTTTGAATGTAGGAGAAAGGACGAACATTCTGTGTAACGAATATAATAATAAAAATATGTGTTATCGTAAATTTCATTTCTCTTTTTCACAACTTTTTCAAAATTATGTTTAAATATTTTCTTAGTGTGTAGAAATATGTCAGTAAATTTGTATGTGAATGTATTAGAATGACCCAGCCAAACTTGGAGATCGCTGATCTATGGTATCTAAAAGAATATGATTATTAAGGGCCATTTTCTTCACTATAACAAGTTGAAACTAACCGGCAGGTTGAAACCAGCCGCCGGGTGAGACAAACTTGCCAAGTTGAACAGCAAGTTGAAAATCGCTTTTCTTCACTAGAAGTTGAGCACAACTAGAGGTTTTCAACCAGCGGCTTTAACTGCAATTCTACAGCAATATTGACAGTTTTCATCTTGCTGATTATCCTTTTTTAAATATTGTTATCTGTAAAATTTTGAAAAGTGCAACAGTTCCAACTACTATAATAATAATTTACAAAAATAACTAAATTTAATATAAAATGTTTTATTTAAAAAAATATGTATTATTGTATTGAAACACACTGTTTTGTTGCCTTCATGCCATCGTAAATAATAATTTCCGGAGTCATCCTTATTTACACCCAACGCGACATCGTGGATCGTTCTCGCTGACAGGCGAAGCAAACGCCAGAGGATCGACTGCTTTTTTAAATGCTTGGTATGGCATACCACAGAAAAAGAAAGGCGTTCCTTGTTTCATTCGCCCGGCTCCCGCTGCAGGCAGATCATGAGATAAAAACACCTTTGTTTATATTATTGTTATTGACATACAACACAACATCACTAAACGAAAAAAAAATGTATAACTGACACATAAAGCAAAGAGTGAAGAATCAAAAATTTGTCAAAACGCAAAAATCCCCCGGAAGTTGAGAAATCGGGAAGTTGATATCAACCGGCAGCTGTCAACTTTCCGAAATCGAAAGTTTACTACTCCAATTTGACTGAAGAAAATGAATTCGAGAAGTTGAAAATAAAATCCTCAAGTTGAAAGTCGGTATTTTTTTTTAAATAATTGATGGTTTTAAAGGAAAAAATGGTAAAAAAAAATAAAAGAAATTAGAAAATATGACAGAAAATTGATACGAATCGTTTCCAAAACAGTCCAAAGCTCTATGTCCAGTCCAACAAAAATCCATCAAATATCATTTCTGCCGAAATGTTCAAAAGGTTTTCGAAAGATAATTTAACAATTCATAGAATTATTAAAATGTATCCAATCCCAAAATTGCATACAATTTAAACTTTATTGTAGGTACTTTTCTATTTATTAAATGGTGTCCATGTGTCATTTAAAATGTTTGCTGCCTCAAATTAACTACAGGTGTTTTTTCGTAAAAAAAAACGCTTCGGTGACTACGAGTAGTCCGTTAATTACATTTGTGTGTTGTGTTCTAAGTGCCGACAGTCTGGAGAAAGTGAAATTTGTGGGCGCATAAATTAGAATCAATCGCACCGTTTCTAAACAATAGTCCACCGTGAACTTGTAAAAATCGGCAAACTTTCAGTTTTCTACAATCCAAGAACGCGGTGCGTCTGCGTAGGTGCCGGTTGACCTGATACTTTTAGCGGTCACGCTGCATAAATCACAGAAAAGAGGACACACGCTTCGTGTGACACAATACATATAGCCAAACGAACGCATATGCTTAAAAGGAATACACATTCATAGGTTATGGGTATACGTGCACTGACTGTAGATTTAAATAGATTATACTACACATTATACCTAGACAGAGAAAAAACATTAGAAATAAAAAAACGATAAATAATAACGATGTCCGCTTGTTTTATAATATAGACGCATACGAGCACGTCCATAATATACAATTAAATAAAAAACATGTGGGTAATGAACAATTCAATTAGTGCGCGGCGCACTCGGAGAAATTTCGTGGAATTTTTAATGACAGCCGCGCGCGAAAACAACAAAAATCCTCATCTATCGCACAGCAATATTGGCCGACATGATCTTCTGTCCGCGTGTATGTAATTTCAGGTGATTGCTACTGGTTTGATTGTATTGTTTTTTTTTATTGTCCGTTTCGTTTTTTATTCCTTTAAATTGTAATTCTTTTGCCTTTCATAATTTCAGAAGCTATAATAATACTAATAGCGCACACGCAAATACTTTAAAATCAAAGAAAATTATACTGTGCGGTTCGTCGTTTTAACTCTTTCGTTTCGTCGTTTTAACTCTTTCGTTTCGTCTCACTTGAATCGACTCATCGCCGCTAAGTGCAAATCTGTGTTTCCTTCTGTGTGTGTGTCGCAAAACAAAAAGAAACAATATTTATTTTTTACGTCTTTTTAATGTCCACTGTTGTTGTTGACACAACATTGTTCAATTAAATGGCATCGCAATGTTTTGCACGTCACAGCATTTTATTGAACTGCACTGTGAGTGTAAAAATGAGCGCTGTGGCTCTCGAGCAACGACGAAAACCTTATAAGTGAGCAGATGAGGACTCATATGCGTCGGTGGCATTTGTCAATGCCAACAAGTGAAAATTTAGCCTTGATGCGCGCGCTCGAGTACAAGTGAAATTTGCAGATTGTATATACGATGCGTGCTTTTAAACGAGCCTGAGTTCAAACGGCGCATTGTCTATATGTATATACTTGATACTAGATATTTATGTTTATGTTTCTGTATATAACATATATATATATATATATATATATATTTATAGGTATACAATTGTCTGCGCAAAACTCCCGCATGCACGCGGCGCATTTGCTACATGTGTTTGTGTATATTGTATACCTAGCCAAACAAACGACGCGCTTGATTCAATAAATTATTCATAAGATGCGCATACAATACGACACACACGCGAGCGAAGAATTGCGGAATAACACAGAATTCGTGCTCCATTGCATTTACGTTTTTGTTGTTCTTGTGTGAAACTTGGTGTTTTGAGTAAGTTTCCCTTTTATCTGTTGCTAGATTTTACAAACATATCTATATATACAAACACTAAAGCGCACTCGCTATTTCTTCAATTGTACACAATTTCTTTAATTGTAGACAAACTTACTTTTTTCACAAGCGTTTAGTAGTTTAAAGTATTTTATATAATAATTAAGATTATTTGTTTAGAATAAAGGTGAATCATATGGATATTTTTTTATTATGAACAGTTGAGAAACATACTCGTGTTTATCTTATTTTTAGGAAATGTGATTAATATTTCTGAGAACAAAATATTTGTATTTATTGTTGAATATACATATTTTAGTTTCCCATTTTGTAATTTAAATAACTTATATCTGAAATAACCGTTTCCCCATAATTTTATTTAAAAATAAAAGTGTTTTACAATATAATATCATTATTTATTCTGTTTGTCAATCCAGGTTTATTTGAAACGGTCTTTAATTATTTATCAAAAAAAATTACCTATCTCCAAAAAAAAATCTAACTAAAAATTGTATATCCGACAAAAATCTATATATTTTAAATTTAAAATAAATCGTGCTTTTTAAAAAATATTGTCCAAAAAAAATGTAGTTACATAATTTTTTGTTTTAATCAAAGAAGGTTAGTTACAAAAACAAATTTGCATGTATTTGTGCACATTTTGATGATTTTTTTATTTAATGGATTTGTTTCTTAATATATTTCTTTAACTTTGGCCTTTTTCTTATAAGTTTTTAACCAATATCAATATATAAAAACAAATACCATTTTTATTTCAATATATAGCTTGGCGCAAAAGTTTAATTTGATCTAAAAATTCAAGATTATATATTATTTTAAAATGGTGATAGAATGCTTTCTGTTTAATTTCATAAAGTGTAAAGTAAAGCTTTAGTGCTCTCTCCAAAAAAATTAAGGCCTTTTCTACTAAATAAAAAAAAATCACAAAATACCCCAAACCCGATATTCTCTGGTAAGCACAAAACAATTAAAAAACAAAGTAAACTATGAAAATATTTTCATTTTTAATATACCATATCAAAAAAGAATAAAAAACAAGTAAAAGACTAGCAAAAACTGGAATAATATTGGCCAGGGAATGAAAGGTTTTTTTATAGTTTGCCTTCTTTGGAATTCTCCTTCTTAAACACCCTTTCTCTTAAAATCCTTAAAATATTACATAAACCATTCCTTATTTATTTTATATATATTTTTTTAAATATGGTTATGGGTATTCAAAATCTTCATTACCGGTACCCGGTCCGAATTCCGGCTCTGGTCCTAATATTTTGTCTCTATAGAAATTTAATTAAAAAATATATATATACTCAAATAAAAGTAAATTAAAAGAAACATTCAAGCTGTATCACGCTAAGGGAAATGAGAATTATTCAGCCAGAAGTGGAATAGGAGCTGAAGAAAAATATTCAGACCGTGCTGCGGTCCAAGTGGTTTGGATTAATACGGCAGTTGAATAAAATCTTCTAATGGGAATTTTAAAGATTCTTTAGTAAAATACACGCAAACGTGCGCTTATGTTTACAGAAACATTTATTTTTATTTTGTAATCCAGAATTTAAAAAACGCAGAATTTTTAAAAACAAAATTTTAAAACAAGAATTTTTAAAAACAAAATTTTAAAACAAGAATTTTTAAAAACAGAATTTGAAAAACCGTATTTTGTAAAACCGAATTTAAAATCCTTGAATAATTTAGTCATATACTATCTTGATGATATGCCCCCGCCAAAACATTTTCTTGGACCGCCTATGGTTTGTGATAAGCCAAATTCAAACTATTTTAATTCAGCGTACTAATAATTTCTAAATTTGAAAACTGACATAAGGACTAAATTGAGTTGATTCTTTTGACTGTTGTATGCTAATAAAAGTAATATATTTGTTTATATTAGTTTTTCCTAGAATGTAAAACCAACAAATATTTAAGAAAAATAACAAATTTAATTTATTTGGTTGTGTTCTGTTAACCTTTGCGTGTTTTGTTTGACAGAGAAATTAATTCGATTTGAAATAAACATTCAAAATGACCCTAATAGGATTATATTCTAGGCAAAACAAATATATTACTTTTATTAGCGTACAACAGACAAAAGAATCCACTAAATTTAGTTTTAAAGTCAGTTTTAAAATTTCGAAATTATTAGTACGCAGAATTAAATTAGTTCGAATTAGGCTTATCATAAGCCTAGTTTCGGAGGTGGGTTAATTTTTACATACAAATAATAAAATTTAGCCTTGTCAAACAAAACAAAACATGGAAATTATTTGCTCTTCCGTTAAAATAAAAATATTTTACAAATCCTAAATCATATGCACCGTAAATATTCACAATAAAATTTCGCATCAAACAAGGAAACCGGTGCAATAAACTGCATACACACAATACCCATATTCCGCTATATGCAACATATAAGCCTGTGTAATTGTGTATTGCATCAACATAGAAAATTCATCAAAAGTTCGATCTAACTGTTTCAAATACGCGCGCTTGTTTACACTCATATATAAGAAGATGCCGCGTGTGTGCCTTTTGGAAGCAAACAGGAAGAAAATTGCATAATAAATAATCCAAACTCGCTTTTGCGAAGATCGCGACTGCGTTCAGGTAATGTTACGCGAATTCAATGGCAAACTACAACGCAGCGAAACTGCATCTTATTCTTTTATATAATGTATACGATGCTACTTAGTATGAAGTAATACATAATATATACAAGACATTATGCAATATTTTTATATATATATGATTATAAATATATGTAATGTATATAGTAACCCAGCAACCTGTTCCCGGAGGCTGTGTACCGCATAACAGTGACTCCGTCACCTATTGCGAGCTCAGCACTAGGCACAAATCGGGTTCTATTCAAGTTTTATACTGTACAATTATATAGACGAGTTTGTTCTTTCATAGCTGCGCCCGTGCTGGCGCTCTGTGCTTCAAACTTGAGAATATATGTTATATATATATATTATATATATATTTATATATATAAAGCTCGTTCCTATGACTCCTACATATATTTATTATTTTATATATTTTATATATTATATGTATAATGTAAGAATATTGTTACTTGCGATACAGTTATCCACTGCATTCAAGATTACTCTATAAATCCAAGCAGCCGATGGGTTGCAATTCATTGCAGGTATATTATGTTTTATGTACCAGCATACCTGCATTATGCAATGCTATGTATATATGTGTGTAGTTTATCTTACCGCTATATAAAGTGATGCTGACGACGCGACGTACGACAAGAAATGCATAAAATATAGACAAATGCGCGCAGAACTGGTTCAAATATTTCGCTGCGGCCGGCGCGATGACGATGCATTGCAATGAATATTGCGTGATGTACATTATTTTATTGCGTGTGTCGCGCGCACAAAATCAGGCTACAAATTGTATACACACAAGGAAAACTCGGCAGCGGGATATTCGCGTATAAACAGCTCACAGAAACAGTTACTAAATTTGTAGCAAACGAGTGTGTTATCTTATAGGTGTACATTTGATTTTTGCAATTGATTTTTGATTTTACAGGTGAATAACTGTGCGTGCATCACAGTAGAATGCATGTTGTAATCTGTCAATTAGTATAAGAGTTATTTATCGAATTTTTTTTTTATTTTACTCTTAATAAATAATAAGTTAGATTTTTGATTACTTCCATCTTATGTCGTTTTTAATGTGACAACACTAATCATAATAAGAGTAAAATGAAATATAAAAAATACGTTGGAACATAAAAATTACGCTGGGACTAAAAAAAATACGTTGTTACGTAAAAGTTACATTGGGACGTAAAAATTACGTTGGGACTAAAAAATTACGTTAAACATACAAATTACGTTGAAACGTATAAATTACGTAAAAACATATAAATTACGTTAAAACGTATAAATTACGATTGGACCTGAAAACTACGTTGGAATATAAATTTTAAGTTGTGACTTTAAAATTACGCTAGGACATAATATATAAGTTATGACGTAAAAAACAAGTTGATAATTAAAAATAATTGTACTACGATTGGACGAATTTCAAAACGTAAAAATATGGTAGTTCGTAAAAATTACTTTGAGAAATTAAGTTGCGACTTAAAAATTACGTTGGGAAATAAAAATTAATTAGGGACAATAAAATTACGTTAAAATCTATTAACTTAATTACGTTAATACGCATAAATTACTCTGAAATATATAAATTACGTTGAAACTTATAAATTACGTTGAAACGTATACAAAACGTTGAAACGTATAAATTACATTGAAATGTATAAATTTTGATGAAACAAATAAATTACGTTGAAATGTATAATTTACGTTGAAACATATAAATTATGTTGAAACGTATAAATTACGTTGAAACATATAAATTACATTGAAACTTTGAAATTACGTCGAAACATATAAATTACGTTGAAACGTTTAAATTACGTTGTAATATATTAATTACATTTAAACGTAAAAATTACGTTGAAACATATATATTACGTTGAAACGTATAAATTACGTTGATACTTATTAATTACGTGTAAATGTATAAATTACGTTAAAACATTTAAATTACGTTGAAACGTATAAATTACGTAAAAAAGTAGAAATAAAAAAAAAAGTAATAATAAGTTAAGAATTCAAAATGAATATACTACGATTGGACGAATTTCGGCACGTAAAAAATACTGTAGAACGTAAAAATTGCGTTGGAAAATAAAAATTACGTTAGGACATTAAAAATACGTTAAGCACTGAAAATTACGTTGGGACATAAAAATTAAGTTAGTAACTAAAAATTACATTAAGACATAAAAACTACGTTGGAACGTGAAAATTACGTTTGGGACTTAAATTAAACATTGGGACTTAAAAAATAAGTTAAGAATTTTAAATAAATATACTAAGATTGGATGAATTTCGGCACGTAAAAATTAAAAATTACGTTGTGACAAAAAAATTACGTTGGGGACTGAAAATTACATGTTGACGTAAAAATACGTAAAAATTTCGTTAGGACATAAGTATTACGTTGGAACATGAAAATTACGTTGCAACTTTAAAATTACGTGTGGACTTTAAAATCACGGCCGGACGTAATGATGAAGTTGGAAATTAAAAATGAATGTACTACGATTGGCCAAATGATACGATTGGACTAATCACGATTGGCCGAAATAGGATTAGTTGCCAAATTAAGGGATAGCTTGACTTTAGCGCTGCGTGCGTTTTATTACCAATAACAAAGAGTGTATCGAAAAATCGTGATTCGGCCAATCATATCATTTAACCAATCGCATAATTCAGAAAATTGTGATTCGGCCATACATATCATTCGGCCAATCGTATCATTCGGTCAATAGAAATTCGACATATAAAGGCCCTTGTTAATATTGCGCAGTTTTGTCAAAAGATCTGCTAGATTTCCATAGCCTATTTTAGACAACGGATTAGGTCACATTGGTGATATTTAGAGGCCTACGTGATGGATGGATCATCAACCGCTTCATCCGGTTTCTCTGGGACAAATGATAAGTACTACCACAGAACAAAATCCAATTTTCAAAATTTCTCATCAAATCCATTATACGATTTAAATACAATTAAATGAAAGTGACAAATTAATGTCTTCCACGCAAGCATTTACAATTAAGCTCCATTTACATTTACATCATTTAAATGCAATTCTTATAATTGTAAACACATTGCACACATTTGCATAATGACAAGCTCGGGCACGGGCTCTCGATGCATTTAAAGATAATATCTTATAAACGTCCTGGACTTACACAATAATTAATGCAATTAACGCGAGTGAGCGTGTGGTTACAGCATCGTATAAAATAAAAAAATAAATAAAATTGACCAGCATTATTTACGCTAAATCGTAAATATTAATGCCTGAGCAATTTTGCCTCGGGTCACATTTCTTTACTATTAAATACAACTAAGAGGTGCCGGTGACATCGTGTGGAGCAAAGGGAGGCGGAAAAAACATACTATTAATAATTGTGGTTGCGCGACTAGACAAAATGCATTTATACGCATTCGTGTAGCCGTTGAGGCGAGATGCACGTGTTGCAGAGGCGCAGCGGGAGTCTTATGCTTGTTGTTCGGGCCATGTTTGAGATGCGCACGCAAGTGTGAGGTTCAAATCTTGCGTACCTTTCTCCGTGAGATTGCGGCTGTGTGTAAACATAATTTTATTATGGAGTTATTTTTATATACATAAACTACATAAACTATACACATATGCAATGCAATGTTTTATTATGCGCGTGTATTCACGCGTATGGCCAAACGAATTGCATTTTGTATGTAATATATATAAATAAATATGTTCATAATATCATTGCGCGATTTTGTGCAAATTATATAGACTTTCCGCGAAAGATTCAACGGTATAAAAATATACAAAAGTTTGTGTTTATATATAAACATACACAGAAATGAGAAGAAAAAAACAGCAAATTAAAACCCGTTCGAGTGCTGGGAATGTTAATCGTGAATTAATTATCGCGTTGTGCGGACGTGTGTGTGTGATTGTGTGTGTCTATCTGTTTTGTTAAAATTAAACAAAGCTGCGTGCACATCCATTTTCCAAACTATTATTTTAATTGAAACGCGCCCACAGTCATCAAGAGCACGGATTGTCGCGTGGGTACGCATTTTCAGCGATTAACAATGGACACGACAACAATTATTTATTTTATTTTTTTTATAATGTGCATTTTTGTGCAAGTGCAATTTTGGTTTCAATGATCAAGTTCATTTTTATTGTATAGGAAAAAACTAAAGGATGGTAATTGATTTTTATCATAATTATGTATAATAATTTTTAACGTTGGAAAAAATGTTAGGTTTATATACTTAACTTGAAGAATTTCCCGAATCAACGTAGTTTGCATTGATATCGATTAATCTTTTACATCTCACTCATAAATTGTGTGTTAAATTGTTGTTTTTCTGACCCTTGTTGTTTTTTTCGCAGTGTAGATTTGTAAATACAATAATAATAATCGCCGCCGCTGTGCTTTACGCTCTTGTTGGTGTAGCGATAATTTAACTTATAGTTGAGGAACCTGAATTCCAATAAAATGCCGTGGTTTTGGAAAATTTCCTAATATAGTACATGTACATTAAGATGGCCGTTATTTTAAAAATTATTTTATTTTTTATATATATTACTCGAAACACAAAAAAAAAACAATTTATGGATTTTTTCAGAATTTTATATTTATGTTTAACCCTCGGCCACAGAGGTAAAGATTTCTATATAAAGTACAATACATTTTACTGACTTTTTACATTTTACTGTACCTAGTATTTAATTGTAGGACTAATTTCGGGCCAAATAATTAATTCTCAGAAGAATGCTGCTACAATTGAAAATAAAATACTCCCCTACCTTTAATATTTTGTAAAATATAAAAAAAGCTTGATTGGCGAAAGGGCTGAATTTTGAGCGGAAACTATAAAAAAACTAAAAACGCCAAAATGATCAGTTTTGCTCCCTCATCACAATGAAAATATTTTATGGTGGTCGAATGTCCATCCATTAGGGGTGTTTAAATATTATGAACATTCCAAATATGACGAAAAATTAATAGGTCGAAAAAATATATTTACACATTAAAAAATTAAATATTATTTACCCCTAAATGAAAAAAAAGAGTAAAAGTAATGACTATAGTATTTAAACAACAGAGATTATTTTTTGTAAACGCATCGCGCCTTCTAGACGGCGTAATTTTTTCTGACGCCTTTCTTCGCTCCTTCTAATGCCGGAGGTGCTGGCAACGCCGCACAGGGGTCTTTTTCCCTTAAAAGCGCTCAGTATTCAATAATCGAAACTCAAAATTAAAAACTTTTTTTTTTATATATATTTAATTATGAAACAGCGCATTCAAAAAATGTAATAACTTTTTTGTAAAAAAATCAGGTATTGCATAAAAAATTGTTTAAAAATGATGGTTTTTCAAAAAAAATCTAATTTTAAATTATTGAAAAATATGCTTTTATTTAGATCGATAACTATTATATTTCATGTATACTTTAACATATTA
>JAAAKO020026919.1:0-13938 GCA_010015015.2 Bolitophila cinerea
CACAAAACAATCACTCTTCTCGGAGAAATTATAACGAAAACTTTTCTTCGAGCGTTACTTTGCGATGTTTCCTGGGTTTTAGGTAAAACCAGAAGATCTAAATAATAACGCTCGTTTTGTACTAGGTATAATAATACTTTTTATTTAATTCAAGAGATACAACCGTAATAATAATATAATATGTATAACAACTGTCAAAAGGGAATGAGCACGTTTAATTCATATTGTATAGGCTGCATCCAGTTCCAACACGGTCATGTCATCACCAAAGATTCCATCAACCCTTTACCAAGCAAGGTTGAAGCCAAAATCGAAGTATAGACAACTAAATAGAAGTATAAATACTGCCATATTAGTATGTACGGCACCGCTGTCTACGACGGTGTGTATTCTTCTTATCGCCTCTGCAACGCTCTGCAGCGCTCTATCGCTCTGTCTGCCCACGTTTAATCGTTCTCAATTCCGTCGTGTGTATGCGCATGGTTGTGTGAGTGCATCGTACGTATACGTACACTGTGTGTATACACGAAACGTGAATTTGAAGCGCAGCGCTCTCGCTCGCGTGCTAGGTGCCAATATAAATGTACCGTGTTGCTGCTCGTGAGTCGTGAGAACAAAAACTCGCTACGCGCGGTATTTGAATGTTTGCTCTTTCGCATAGCGTGAGAAAAAAACGATTTCTGTGTGTACTCAAACTGTCTGTCTGGTGTTCTTCGTCTGCTTTGTGCTTTTTGCTGTACGCGCGCGCTCTCTCTCTCTCTGCTCTTGCTGTGAGCAGCAGCACATCGTAAATCGGTGAGCTTTTCTGTCTGCTTTGTGCTCTGTGTGCATTTGCGCGCGTGTGTGTGTGTGTGACGGTGTGAGTTTCTCGATTCTCGTGCGTACGGGCACATTGTAGAGGCTAGAGAGTTGATCAGTTAAACAGTTGGAAGTTAGCACATCGTGACAATAGACCTACATTTCGTTACGTGCGCGCTCGACACACTCACACACAAAAATACTGTGTTTCAAAAAAGAAGGAAAATCGTTGGTCCAACACACCAGACTCAAATATACACACATTGGACTCTATTATTTACTTGGTGGTTTTCCGACGTTTTCCAACTTTGCGCGGCGCGTTTGTGTATACAAAATTGTTGTTGTGTGTATTTCCTAGACTCAGTTAAGAGTCAGTGACTATATATACTATATATGTATAATTATACCTGAATTAATGTGGATCTCTGTGTATATGTCCTTGTTGCAATTATTTAATTGCTCCTTGTGTGGTTTAGAGAAATAAATAGAGACACACACACACGCATACATACAAAACGTGATCTACGAATAAAAAAGAAAACGTACACAGAGCAATATTTATTATTATTTTATAAGAAGGCTAACGGCAAGGCCGAACTGTGTGTGTGTTTCATTCGAGAGTTAAGCAATACAAAGTAAATACATATACAGTATATAGTTCTATATAGATTTATAATAAGTGTCGATAAAAACAACAACAACAACAACTTAAGTGCGGTCACCTAGTTTCGATGATAAATCCTTAAATCGCGGTCTCTCAATTTTGAATGTTACTTAAGTGCTCGAGAATACTCTCGGTTCTAACTCCAAAGTGTGTTGCTACTACTCACACACTCTCATCCACACCACAAATCAAGAGTCAATTAGCCGTGTGCGCACTTGGATTAAAGCGCCTGTGTGTGTCGAGTGTGACAAGTGTGTGTTAGTGTGATCCCGTTAACCACCGTTTAAATTACGAATGAAAAACAATTATTGTTCTGTTGCTTGCAGCAAGTTCAACGGTAAATAAGAAGAAGAAGAAGTGAAAAACTAGTGCAAATTGTGCGAATTTTCGTGTGTAAAGAAAGTGTCAATTTAAACGACGATTAAGTGTCTCACCGCTTGCGCGCGCGAGCAATAAAAACTAATCAGCTTTTTAAGTAATCAGTTTAGGGATAATAAAAAGAAGAGAAAATTGTCTCTCTCTCTATAATCTCTCATTTCCCGCAAAAGAACGTCGACGACGACGACGACAACAACAACAAAAACGTGCGTGAACGTGAAAAGCGCCGCACTACAACCACAACAACAACAACAACGCACACACAAACGGGAACGGTTAGCCACCACGCCGAGCAGCCACAAAGCATGACACTCCCCACCACCACACTCAGTTCGTCCGACGACGATTCGGACATCTTCGGGCCACCTCGGTCCTCACCCCTACGTCACACACGACCACGCGTACCGATGATTTCGGCGAAGCTGCGCATGCGCGAAGAGCGCAAAAGGATACTGCAGCTGTGCGCCCACAAACTGGAGCGCATTAAGGACTCGGAGACGAATCTACGGCGCAGCGTGTGCATCAACAACACCTACTCCCGTCTCACCGACGAGGTTCGCCGCGAAAAGCAAAGCAGATACTTGGCCAATCTACCAAAGTAAGTAAAACACACAATCGAATCTCTCGCTGTGCGACTCTCATATTCGGGTTGCATATAATGTGGTGTAGAGCGCTCAGTGCGCTGCTCACCCCCCCGGTCCCAACAAAGACAGCGCGAGAGCGTATATAATTTAGTGACTTTAGGTAGAGGGGAGACAAAGACACACACATAGGGATTTCGTTCGCCAAACCACCACCGCGTATAGCGTCAATACGTTTAGCACCCAAAAACAATCGCCGCTCCACCCACTGTCGGTAATCGGTCGGGTATTCACAATAATAGGTATCACCTGCAACGCATCCTTTCCACTCGGTCAAAAAGGGTCACGTGCGCTACACCAGTGCCTCGCGTATAATACGCTAATCTGAGATTAATCACCCTCATCGCACTGCGATGATCGATGATAGCCGTATACGACGCGTGCGAGGGCTCTCTCGCTCTTTCTCTCGTTCAAGTGGGTGGGTGGCTTGCCACTTTTTTGCAGCGCTTTCATTGAATATACTTAGCGCTCGCTAACACACACGGTTTATTGTGTTGAGTGATTTTAAAATATACATATATAACAAAGTTTGTATATATATATATATTAAACCCAACATCAAAATTAACGAGTAACACACTGCGACACGTTTCTTCTCTCTTTTGTTCGTCTGCTTTGTGTTGGCAATTCGCGCGCGTACGCATGCTTGCTTCATGTCATACCTTGCGATGCGATCGACGACGTGCGACGACAACGACGCGCTATATAGTAGTTATCGCCGCGCAAGTTCTACTTATATTGTTTACACAGGCACACTCACACAGACACACACACACAAACACATACACATCGCGTTCGCCAAAACGGGGTCATTCAATTTTCGATTACATCATATACACAATGTATATATATACATGTTTTGTTTTAACCCGCATAACTTTTATTTTCGGAACAAATATTAAATGTGTTCTATATTAAATCGATTAGATTTGAGCGAATGTGTGTGTGTGTGCGCGCGCGTTTTTACTGTGTGTGTGGACTTTGGGGTTTCGTTTTCAATGCCCTTCTTAATTTTGCTGTAATAAAAGGTGAAAGTGTATATTATACTTTGTGAGCGTATATAGAGTTGAGAGGCAAAGGCGGGGGATCAGTTTTAGGCTTCGTTTTTTGGTGGTGCAATATGTCACCGGGCGAGAGGGATGAAGAGGGCTGAGGGCAAATAAATTATTTTATTATGTCTCAGGATTGTTGGGCTGGCGTATCGAATCTAAATCGCCGGAATGTATACTTTTTGTAGGAAATGTCAAAAGTTAGGCTTCTTAAACACTGCTTTCCTAATAAGAAATTAAAAGAAGGATATAATGATCTATAGAAGAGACAGAGACAACTATATCTATGCAGTGGAACATAGATCTACATTTCAGAAGAATTCAAGAGGACACAAAGTTGTATTGAAATTATCAAAGTAAGAAAAAAAATCAAAAATGGATAATGTTAATGAAATTATAAGACAATTTAAAAAAATACATATCGTTTAACCTAAAAATAAGAAGAAAACATCAAAAACTAAAAACGCCAAAGCTAAGGTTATTTCCATAGCAAGCAAATAAAGGACTAACTAAATAAGATAAAATCCAAAAAAAAACAGAGACAAGAAGGATAAAGAAGGAATAAAAACAAACTAAAAAACAAGATGAATAAGCAATGTATTGCTGTTTTTGCCGTTTTCCTCTAACGGATGAATGTTATTTAAATGATAAAATGCCATGTTAATTATGTAGTAATATACGTCAATGGAATGTATTTTTAATCCGGCTCTAATGGAGGAGCCTTGAAATGGACTAAACTTTGCTAGATAATAATGATAATTTGGTAATCTTTTCGGCAATAAATTAAATTGAAGTGAACTAAAAAACAAGCAAAATGGCGCCTCCAATCCGACGTCATATTACTTTACATATATAAGTCCTAAATTTGAAGGGCTCTAACTCGAGTTTATGTGACTCTTGCGGAAAATTTGAGATTAGTCATTAGGTGGTCTGTCCATTTAAACCTAAACCTAACGGAGATGTGGTTTTGATGTGCTACCTACCGGCCAAGTTTCCAGTTATTCAAAATTAGTCTCAAAATATTACACAGTACTAGAAATAAACCCAATACCAGCTTTAGAACTGCCCTTGGCACAGGTTAAACGTCATCATTTAGTCACACACATACAAAAACACATATACAATATAAACACAATACTATATTATATATACATTTCCAATTCGATTCAATACAACCAGACAACAAGCACTCGGCGGAGCTCGTGACATCCGCAAAAGAGGGATTATTTGCAATCCATAATATTTATATTGACAGAAGCGCCCATAAATCGGGATTACGCGCGGCGGCGTGTGCGCGCGTCAGATTGTCAGTGGGTATACTGTGCGGAGGCGGAGAGAGAGAGAGAGGAAGAGAGCCGCAACGAGAGTACGTGCGTTAACCGTGTTGCCACATGTGTTACACCATAATATATGATATATGTACATGTGACGTATGCGTGCTACTCAATTTAGCGAACCTCCTTTTGTGCTGTATCCGATATATCCCACATGAAACGCAGAGCAACCGCACAGAGGAGAGCACACGAAATGGCAAACATATTTTAAATAAAATATATGTATATATATTTGTGTATATACTATGCTTAAAACAGCTGACAGAGCATTTATATATATATATGTATAAGTGCAGAAACAAATCTACAATACCGCGTGTATTTGAAGTCAACAAGGTGACAATAAATAGTTAGTTTCGCTAGCTTATACACACATACATGCAAAAGAGAGACCGTTCACCGAAAACAAAAAGCTTTGGTTCAAGCGCGAACAAACACACACACACACATGTTGATTTACTGCGCGAGTATCAGCGTTTATGCTGCTGCATATATACAATATACATTTAAATAATATATATATACATACAAAAAATACACTATTATGACTGTACCCTACATACCCATAGTACAATACAGTACATAATATAGTTACCATAGTTTATGAGTCTGTAGCAACAAACTCGCGATTTATTTTGCATACATGCAATTTGTTGGCCAGCTGAGCGTGCCAGAGGCACGACGCGCGTGCGATATATATTTCCTCGACTCTGGGTCGCATCTGTTGCTCGCTCGAAACACCGTCGCAGATTCGCGGTGCGGTTAATTCGATAATCTCAAATAAAATATAACACCTACAGCCCTGCATAGGGCTTGTGGAGAACGGGTGGTGAAATGTCGTCTAACTTAGTTAAAAGTATTGGTTTTGATTAAAACTCGGTTTTGGCAGTTAGGAGGAAAATAAATGTATGGAAATATCGACTATTGAATAGTTTTCTTTTGAGATATGGTGATTCTAAATAATAGCGTAGTCCAACATATATTGGCTAAGTAAATGGCTACTGTTTTCACTTAAATGGCCATCAGATGGCCACTTGGTCACTAGGTGGAAATCCGTCATAACTATATAAATATGTGATAGTTTATTGTAGTATGTCAAGAAAATGTCATCCAAAATAAATTTACATTGAAATCTGTGTCTACTAAACCTTCAATAATAGCAAGTTAATATTAACAATTATAAACATTGGTAAATAGGTAGCAAAGTGCCACCACTCCAACGGATCTTATAGACCCAAACGAAAATGGGCGACTCCACATAACTAATCCAAAGAAATGTTTCCTACTTCTAAAGTAATTACGTACAAAATGATGTAAAATGGTCTAAACGACTAAAAAATTCAACCACAAAGAGTTTTTTGAGATCAGTTTACACTGTAAGCTAATCGCTGACCATTATATGAGCCCTAACTTAACAAATAACAACAAATCAAAGTAGATTAATCAAAATCGAATCATCTTCCAAAAGCTAACCTCAAATAAATCCGTGTATGAAACCATCCAATTCATTTTCACCGTATGAGACATACATACGCTTTAATTGAGTTACCCAGTAGGTAGTATCTTATCATTATCTCAAGAGAAATGCAACGCAGATAATTACGAAATGATTAGAATTCACTTATTCCTATAGAGTAGTATTACTTGCATATGGCAAGCAGCTGTGAGCTTCAAGGACAGTATATATATATATATATTTTCTCAGAGAATACTCTGAAGGACACTGCAATTCAATTTAGCGCACAACTTTTCGCGTAGAGCGCGGGAGTATGGGGTCTTCGTTGAAAGCAAGTAGAGGAACGCGTAAATATTACCAATTGCATGTATTCATGTAATTCAAGCTCTTGCATATGCGCAGTCTTAGCAAAATCATCCCCCCCACGACCTATTCCTTTTGCGTATTCGATTTTCTTAAAGTTTTCTTAAAATTCAACAACATTATTTTATTGTACGTATCATATACAATGTACGTTAAGACGTATAAACATAGTGGGTAATTCTCTCTCGTATCTTGATATTTTGATCGTGAACATTTGTTTTCTGCGAAGTCGCGCTCGTTCAAGATTACATTAAATTACGATCGGAGAGTATATAAACACTTTGACGAAAACCCAAGCGCGAGCGCACACACACACACACACACAAACATATATTCCTCTGAAATACGTAGTTACTCGAAATAATTAAATAAATATTTATCAAATGCTCGCGCGCGCGTGCTTGTGCCTGTGATTTGCATGTGTGTGCGCGTGCGCCGCTGCCTCAAGAAAGCGTCATAGTGTTATTGCGCAGACGCACGTAGATTTTGATGACGTTTGTGTGTGTATGTTTCATCATTATTATTATTTACGTTTCGAAATGCATGAGTGTGTGTGTGTGTATGTACTCTTGAACGCACGCTCCGTAATTGATTCAATGCAAACGCCGGGGTCTTCTGTTGTTGACGCAAGCCTGGGAATTCACGGATTTATTTGTTGTTACAGAGAGTGCGAGTGAGCGGGCATTTAAAAATAGTTTATAAATAATTAGGCGAAATGAAAGAGATCTTCAATATTTATATACGCGTTTAAGCTGTATTTAATCGGTTATTTGAAATTATTTGAAAAGATCGATTTTTAATTCTCGAAAAAAAAAATTAATTGTGATGTTAAAAAGGAATGCAGAATAAAATAAAGTAAATATACACACACATGCGCAGTTTACTTGTTGAAAATTATTCGGCGTTTATTGTTTATGCCTGTGACCAGTGCGCACCGGTTCATACGTATGTGTGTGTGTGTGTTATTGAGCGAAAAATATGTTTATTGTTTACTTGTTCACATTTTTGCGTGAGCTAGTGTAAACAAAAGGATAGCACGCGCTAAGATAAGAGACAATATTATACATACATACCACAGTGTTACCACATGTATAGAAATTATATTTTATATAAAATTAAATTCAGTGTGTCTCAAGGTTTTGAGGTTAGCTTGTAAATTAGGTCATGCGCTCGTGCGTGTATGCGGTATTAAAGATTTATTTGGAAATTACCTTCTATTCCCCGGACTCCCTTAGGGGGTGTTACGCTATTTCAAAACGTAACGATAACATGTCTATAGTGGTCCCCTAACCCCTATATAGCATGTATCTGTACATAGTAAATATAAATTTACGTATGTTTTGAAGGCGCACACGCACTACAGCTAGATTCCTTTTCAATTGCTTCCCCCTTTCAGAAATGTGTGAATCTTTATAATATAATCTGTATACGTATATACTGTATATATAATACCTATATGTACAGTACATTTTATGCGGGCCCTCGCTTGCTCTCTCTCTCTCTCAGTACTCATGTACTCTACTGCCGTCCTCTCCGGATATCGTGCTCTTATATGCTAGTCGTTCACATTTCTAATTTGCTAACAGATACTTGTGTATAAATGTATATCGGAGCATAGTATAAAGCAAGAAAATACATAATAATACAGAATATGATATTACGTAACCCGCAGGAGGACTTTATAACCGGTGTATGCTTGTGTGAGAGCGTCGTTTCGTGTATATCCGATACAATAAACTAAAGTCGGGGAGCGTTTAATTAATGAGTTTGCGTGTGTGTGTCTGTGTGTAAGAGTTTATTTAATATGTACACATATAATAGTATTATTGGGGCCGCAGGATGATACACACACACACGCGCGCGCTTAAATACGCACCCTAAATTTGGGACTGAAAACCCGCGGCGACCTTTGTGCTGTATACTCAGACCCACTCTCACATTGATGCATATTATATACAGTATACTGTATACATTTAAAGCTGTGATTTGTCAGAGTTAATAAATTGATTAGGGACCAATTAAAAGTTTACAGATTATCGCATTTCAATGGATTGTGTGGGGTTTTCCCTAAAAACGAACGGTTATTGACAATAATATTATGCTTATATGGTGCGAGTGTGAATTTTCACACCACCATCAAAACAGCAATGCCATATACTCTTAATTTTACCTGCAGAGCCGAGCACAGAGCACCCACACGCGTCATCGATATAGTATATTATGTGTACAATAACTACTCGAATCGTTACACGTTTTACGATTAAATACTGTAGGCACATATACATACAACCGCGGCTTGATATACCGTTTAGTACATAGAGCGTGTATTTGGTACTTGATGTGCCGCCACCGCCGCCGGGTTCAAGCACACTTATTTTTAGAGCGCTCACTTTTGCCGATAATTCGGTAGCGCTCGCGTCTCTGATTAACACACACACATATACACCAACAAATTAGGTGCAACGTGAAATAAAATTAAATATCATATCATCAACAATTAGATTATCTTGTTTTGCAAGCAACGACAATGCTGATTTCCACTATTTATGTGTATTTGTGTCATGTGTGTGTGTGTGTGTGTGCTATGTTCAGTTAGTGTTTTCTCAAAACGAGTTACTCGCGCACAAATTCAAATAAACAAAACAAAGAATTCAGCTGTTTTACTTGAGTACACACACACATGTACCTATATTTAACGTTTCGCGTGCACAAATACATACATATACCTCTCATAACTATATAATATATAGTACTGCGAGTACCTGTGTGTATGTGTGTGTGTACCTGTGAGTGTACTCCGCTTTCAATTTATACACCTCACAGAGCAGCAGCGAACACATACTATATGTGTGCATATAAATGTATCTATGTTTGATTTGCAACGCATAAACATATACAGATACACACACACACACACAAGCTCTCTCATATGATTATATATGTGTACTGATATATACATACATTGGAAAAAATTACCGTGCTTATGTGTACGTACAGTACACACAATAAAATATGTATATATACAGTATACACACACACTCCGAGTGTATTTTGTATTGTATATACGAGTATAGAATAGTATCTTGCAGAGAGTATTGTGTACGTTTTTACTTATACTATACCAATCAATATACGGTTGGCTTTAGGCTTTACAATGCATTTAATTATCTTTAGTTATTAACGGGCATCAGCCTGTTGTATTTACGAGGAATGGTATGTGGTAGACCGTAGACCCTCTGTAAGGTCAATACAATTGGTTGGGTCTATGAAATGTTTTAAGGGAAGTGCAAAATGATAGTAGACAAAACAGTAGAAGAGGTGGACTTTGTAGAGACAAATACTAACGCTGCAGGGCTATTCAGCCAGATGCAGCATATAAAGGGTTTTTCAATAAGAACTTGACAACTTTTTTTTTAATGTCTCGCAAATCATGTTAGATATATGAAAACTTTTATAATTGGCTTAAAGTACAATAAATGCAATTATAAATGGAATAAATGGACCTTAAGATTAAACTAGAGCTACACTAAATATAACCTATTACCCACGACACTACTAAATACCTGGTATTCCCCCACGGTGCGTCTTGTCGACGTTCGGCGAAATATATACCTTCTGGAGCGTCGTGCGATCTCTGCCGCTTCTCGAACTGCCTTCGATATCTTCGTCGTCGTTTTCCTTTACTCTCCTCCGGCCCGTCGTATAGCGAGCTTCTCGCTTGTGGAATCCGGGTGCCGTAATGATTCGAGTCCGATCTGGTTACGTGACCGTTAGCCGCCGGTAACGATGTAACGGTTGCGTTCCTATATAAAATCGGACGTATACTTGTTAAAACAATGGGATCAAGCTTAAGCGCGTTCCAGCTTACAATCGCCGCGGCTTTGGTCTTCGGTATAGTGCGAGTGATTCCTTCTGGCTCGATCCGCGCAGGGTGGGCGATATGTCGTGGTGCCCTCTGCGTCTTACTTTTTGACCCTATTAAAACATATAGTCTAGGTCTTGATTTGGCACACTCGAGTTTAGGGGAGGAAACACTTACAGTATTATTATCTCTGCTTTTCTTAGTTGGTGCGTGGTCGATCTTGTCGTGCGACCTCTACATTTTAGGTTCGATATTTTCTTTTAGTATTTGTTAGCGATTTTCAAGATCCGTCTCTACTCTGGCGTTCAAAAAATTCTACTATCTGACACCGCGTCCTAATAGCCTTATTGGCCTCAGCTTTGCGGTATCCATTTTCGGACACACCGCCAATTCGCCCGGCCCTCTGTGCACAAAAGCAGTCATTATGATCCCCTTTTTTGTAAAAAAAACTTTAACGACGGGATCATTTACGGGTGATTGCGTCTGGCTTTTGTTTTGTCGTAATTTGTTCCACATAACAACCGGGTTGGTGAGGACCTCTGATTGAGTACTTTTATCAGTAGATTCTATCATCCCTCCATCTCGGCTCGCAACCTTTCTCACCTCGACTTCAGTGTCCTTACGCTAGGGAACGAAAGGTGTCCCTGCGGTGAGCAGTGTCGTGGGTTGTGACGTGGGTATAAAAAACGTCAAACTGATCGTTTCTCTTCTATCTTATGATCTAAAACTAATTACTAACAAAATGACACAATGGCAATACAGCATTGTATAGATTGCAAAACGTACGAGCAAATGTAAAAAAAAATAAAACAATTAAATTTATTTCACGGTATATGCATGGCCCTTCATGGCCGTAGTGTTACAATATATGTGTATATACATTTCAATTTTATAGTTATGCGAATTATTCTATATTTTTGTTTTGCCCTTTTGGCAAATATTCTTTTTAGATTTAAGTAGTTTTTTTTGTATTTACATAAGTTACAGTTATTATTCTGTTAGCTACACATTGTTTAAGGACTTACGGCCTTTGTAGCGAATTTATTTCTTCAATAAATAAATAAATAAATAAATATTATTATTTTATACAATTAACAATTTGTATTGATTTTTTTTTGAATTGCTAGCTATAACAAAATGTTGGAGATGGGCTTACAATAAAGTGAGCAAAAAAAACAAATTGCATTATAGAACATATTGGTTACGGTATTTTTGGTTAAAATATTGTTTTATTGGGTACAATAATTTAAAACATTACAAAACTTTCGTATTTTTAAAATGCACTAAGGTTAAAATAGTTTTAAAAACATTGAAATAATGTTTTTATTAATTTTAATACAAAAAATTGATAGATTTTGTTTATTTTAAAAGCCCCTTCAAAAAATCGACTCATTCGAATATGAGTGAATGCAACAGCAAGATGATATATCTACTCTAAGAAATATAAGTTGTATAAGTTGAACAACATTTAAGCATGCTTCATTTCGAATCGTTCAATGCAAACCTATCGAATATCTTTTGTTATTGTTTAAATTATTTATCAAAAGATTTGAAATATTTTGAATGAAAGATTTCAATAGATTTTTGAAGATAGGGGAATAGGGATCATTTACAGGTGTCCAACATGAGCCAATGTAAGCAATACAACAGTAAATCGTTAGTCATTCGATTTTGATAATGATTTTGGCTAAAATTGTATATGCCTCCCGATTTTACACAAATTTTCAAGGAATAGTATTGGAAAGAATAATAAGAGGTTAAATGGATGAATACCTATCTAAAAATAAACTACTTAGTAAGAGCCAAGATAAAAAATGTCAACAGTTCTTGACATGCTTGATTTCTCCAAAGCGTTTGATACTGTTGACAGAAACTTATTATGCAGAAAGTTAAACACTCGTTTTAATTTTACAAAATCGGCAACTATCCTAATTAACAGCTAATATCTCTCTAATAGGTATAAATGTGTCTATATATGTAATATAAATTCTACCCTTCTTCCTATATTTACTGGTGTATTGGTCCCACTTTTATTTTCTATTTTTATTAATGATATTCACTCCGTTTTAAGCACTGATATAAGATATCACATTTTTTTCGATGATGTTCAGCTATACACATCAGTCCTATAACATCTGAAATGCCGCAACAAATACAGCGTCTTAACTCAGAGCTCTCAAATATCTCCAAATGGTGTGGTAATAATAAACTTATCCTCAATGTATCGAAGACCCAATACATGATTATGGCATCAAACAAAAATCGTATTACTAACACCACTTAGTGCACCTCTACCACCCCTTCTTCTTAATAGAGAGACATTTTTGCCTGTGGAAAAAGCTAAAAATCTTGCCATAATTATAAGTAATCGACTTTATTGGATTGATCATGCAAAACATATTGTATCTACCATGTCTCAGTACGGCACTCAAAATCCTAGAGATGGCTCTGAACGCCTGTACTTTGTTTGTTTATCGCCTACGCAAGTACGATCAACTTGGTAATTATCGCTACCGTATATTGGGCGATACATTACGTAATTTACAAAATATGCTCAGATATTTTCATGGAAAAACTTCTATACTTCTATACTTCTATACGAAGCTTCAGCAAGGATCATGTCACTCTACACATGCCATACGGATCGCCTTCTTTATTAGTGGAGTATCTAACTGGAACTCGCTCCCTCCTGCACTTCGTGATATTCGTAGAATGAAGACCTTCCAGATTGCCTGTACGGACTTTGTTGACTCATCTAATTCTAACTATTATAAAGGGTTTTTCAATAAGAACTTGACAACTTTTTTTAAATATCTCGCAAACTATTTGAGATGTATGAAAACTTTTATTATTGGCTTAAAGTACAATCAATGCAATTATGGATGGAACCCGACTTAGGTCATTGAATTTATAATGAATTTTATGTTACCAAAAATACATTATGCTCTCGTCATACTTTTGGTTGCCCTGTCAATGTCAAGCCACTGTTGAACCACAATTATTCCTTCAAATTTTCTTGCCGTCGATGATAACAAGTTGTTCTATATATATTTAAAAGAAAATAGTGGAGACGGAGTTAGGTCAAAATATCTGACCAATCAATTTGTTCAACGGAATATTTTTTTATTGAATTCATATGAATTCATTGAAATCTTCCCACAAAACTTCGACAAAACTTCGACAATTTTTGATCATTTCTTATCTAATCGTTTACTCAAGATTGGGTCGACGAAATATTTGTTTATACCGAGTCGTGTTGTTTAATAGCATGCGGGACGGATTGGGTTGATTTAAGGCTTCTAAACCAGCGTAGCTATAATATCAAAATACTTATAATCCCGCGTTGTCCGTCCGTCATCTAGTATCATGGCTTAAATTTTATGTACTAGAGGA
>JAAAKO020026930.1:0-13934 GCA_010015015.2 Bolitophila cinerea
GTTATGTAAAATCTTTCTGTATCAACTTTTTATAAGACTAATCGTCTTTGATACTTAATAAACATACACAATACAATTAAAAATATACACATGCAACGGCGTATTCTGCTAAGTGGGTCCTTTACTATCTTAATACAGGGAAAACTAAAAATTGCGTATAATCTTATATATAACCAACATACGATTAGTTTAAACCATTTAAGCAACTATCGTTTTAATAGAACACTGCCCTATTGATTTTTAAATAACTGAATAATAGTAATAATAAGACTGAATGCGCAATGATGAGGATACGAGAATAAAGTACTAAAAAAATAAATAAAACAAATGGCCTTGTCCTTTTAAATAATATCCGACTGGGATTCAGAGAGACCAAAAATAAATGTCAAATCATGCTGTACAAAGTTCACCTGTGTTATGACATTTTTTACGAACATGGAACAATAACATGGAAAAGATAACACAACACGCAGACAACTAATCTGAGACTATTCTTTTTTTTTAACAAATCTTCTGCCAGGACATAAATCTTTTAAAATGGCTCGCAGCGGATTGCTTGTGGTAACAAATCTTTCCAAAATAGCCATAAGTCTTACAGCAGCCCGCAAGCACGTCCATAAAACACTGTACGTCCAGCTTTACACCCCACAAAAGAGAGCCCTGCCTCCGCCGGCATTTAGTAAGGCTATATCGGAGATTTACTCGTCGTCAGTGCGCCATTGCCATGATTTGGACGTTCGCGTGATCGTGAGCAATCTTAAACACAGCAACACTAAGAAGATCACTCGCGAAGTGGACGTTTTATTATTCGACAATTGTTTTCCGTCAACCGACCTAGTGCGTAGCAGTGTTCTCGCGGGCAGTGCTAATGTAGTACAATTAAACAAGAAAGACACCATATCTGCAGAGCAGAATATATTGGAACAAGAGAGCAGTGCAAATATGATAATGGATATCAAAAAAGTGGATGCAGAGGAGAACGACAAAAAACTTGATGTGTACGAGAATGTAGTGCTTGGAGGTACATTCGATAGACTGCACGTTGGCCACAAGATTCTTTTGACCGAAGCGGTGCTTCGCGCCACAAAGCGACTTGTGGTGGGAGTGACTGATACGAACATGGTTAAATGTATGACATCGCAACACAAATAATAGTTTATTTAAAAAAATATATATTTGATTTATGATTTTAGCCAAAAAACTTTCAGAGCTGATATTGCCCGTGCAGCAGAGAATCGATGAAGTTCTTGAATTTCTACAAGAAATCGACAATACCTTACAGTACGATGTAGTACCCATTCGTGATATGTTTGGTCCGACTAAAACCGATCCCAATCTACAAGTAAATCTCAAACTCTGAAATTCGTCGTTTGTATTTTTGTTCTATTTTACGTTGATGATTTGTTACAGTTAATTGTAGTCACCACTGAAACACAGAAGGGCGGTGACAAGGTCAATGAAGTACGTATGGAAAACGATCTGGCACCTGTGAAAGTTCACTGCATCGAATTAGTTGAACTGGAGAACGATCTGGATATTAAGGAAACCAAGATAAGCTCTAGTAATCAGCGTATCGATCTGTTGGGCTCAAGATATCGTGAACCAGATCGAAGGCCAAACCTACCTGCAAAACCGTACATCATCGGAATGATTGGTGGCATTGCATCCGGCAAAACAGTAATGTCTCAAAGATTTGCCAACTACGGAGCACGGGTTATCGATTGCGATAAAGTAGCACATCAACTTTACGAGCCCGAGGAAGAGTGCTACGAAGAGATAATCGGATGTTTTGGACGCAGGATACTAAAGGACGACGGTCGTATTGATCGCAAGATTTTGGGTAGCATTGTTTTTGGTGATCCAGATGAACTTGATAAACTCAACAGCATTGTATGGCCTTCTCTGCTTAAACTGGTAAAGTGGCAGATACAAAAGTTGTATCAGGAAGAAAATTGTCAAGTTATCATTCTGGAAGCTGCAGTGTTACTGAAAGCAGGCTGGCAGAACGAATGTCATGAGATCTGGTCACTAATAATTCCAGCAGATGAGGCGATCGAACGTTTGAAATTGCGCAATGGACTTACACACGAGGAAGCTGCAAATCGATTACGTGCACAGACTGACAACGCAACAATTATTCAGCATTCAAACGTTGTTTTTTCGTCACAGTGGAGCTATGAGTTCTCCGAAATACAGGTAAATATTTTTTTTAAATTATATTATTTTCTTCAAATTTTTAATCAAAATATTTATATTTATTTAGGCTAAACGAGCGTGGGACATCCTGATGGCACACTTGCAAAAGCTTGAACCCGGTTTCAGTATGGACAAGTTAAGCAAATCATAAACAAAATGCTAAAAATGTGAACGTATCTTTTTATTCAAGATTATTAAAAAGTGTTTCAGGGATTATACAAAACACACTTGTCAATACCATCCAGTGCAAGAAAACAAGTTTAGTTTAATGACTTTCTCCTTTTTTGCCAGCAATACGCTTGAAATCTTCCATTTTAGTGGTGATAATTGGAGATCCAATGAATCCAATATAGTCTAGCTGGGTCACATCTCCGCCACCTTGATTGTCCTTAATGAACACCTGAATGTTTTGCACGTTTTGGAATTTAACGTAACGCAAGTTCACCGCCTGGCCACTTAGGTCTTTTGGATCAAGACTAAATACAAAAAAAACGATATTAAAATTGATTTGAACATATTTTTTATGTCTTCACTTACACCAAGTCCTGCACGGACGTAAAACTTTCAGCCATGTCAAAGTCAATCGTACGCGGTTGGTTGATAAATAGTTTCAGATTCTTGGGCCCAAGTTTCTCGGGAGCCTTTACTCTTATCGAATGTATTTTCACAGCCTGGTTGAACGTAATCGACAAAATCAATTGCTCGTCACAGTCAGATTGTAAAAATCCACCGGCTGAGGTGAGACTGTGCGTCAATGGATGATCGTCAGACTCATTCAGACATTCACATTCTTTCTTTGAAATGAAAACATTCAGGTCCATCATACCTTGTCCGAATTCATCGTCGTTCTCATCTTCGGCACCAACGCTTGCGCTGCTGCTTCCGATGAGCTGCTGAATCTTAGCCTCCAGTGACTCTGCACTTGCGCCTTGCAGACGATCAACTTTCAACTATAAAACAAAATCATAGATGTTTATTTTAGTTACCGTATTACATATTTACTAAAGTTAGCAGAAAGACAAAAACTTACTTTGTTACGATAGAAAATAAATGTTGGCATAGCGGTTACACCTTGCGCAGAGGCGGTGTCTTGACATTGGTCTACGTCTACTTTCAGAAAAACAGCCCTCGGATACTTTGCGGGAAACTGTTCGAATATCGGTGCAATTCGTTGGCAGGGTCCGCACCTATATACAATTATATTTTTCAAAAAATCCAATTTAAGAAAATGTCATTAATAAAGGTTATGAGTGTGTTTACCATGTAGCCGTAAAATCTACCACTACAAGGCGAACTCCGGCTGCTTGTAACTCTGACTGGAAGTGCGTTTCATCGTTGATAACACGTACACTCATTTTTAATATAGTTTTAAGGATTGGAAGAGTTACAAATATAGAACTATCTGTGGGTTGCAATAGAAAGAGGATATAATTCAATAAGTTGAGGTTGAATTAAATCATACAGATACACAATATTTTGACAGGATGACTGGCGGATTCAATTGGAATGTTTTTTTACGCTGCGTTGATAGCGTTGAAATACTTCTGTCAGTTTACAATTGGCGTCATGGGAGTGTTTACAATTATATAGAATAAACGCACTCATTATTTTAATACGACGCAGCGTTCTTCTAGACTAAAATGTAATCTTACCGATTGCAGCGCCTTCGTATTTTTGATTATTTCTAAATCCTAATTTCATGCTCACTAGAGGCGTTCTTTTCTCGGTTCTTTTGGTGAAGGGGTTTGGACACCGATCTGTCAAACAAGTGTAATTATGAGGTTATCTGTATATGTTGATGCAAAAGTTAACACAATGTATACACAAAAAATGAGGTTAAATAATATTTTTGACAGTAGAGTGTCTAAATTTGTTAATTCCACAAATTTCCAATATTTACAAAATTGCAAAAAAATAGAGTCAACACAGAACATGGATCATGTATGTTAGCACGTATAAATTACAAAACAACAACGGAAACGAGCTACGTGATTCAGGCCCCGGCATGTAATTGTTTAAGAAATATTAACATCTAAATTTTATACGCAAAAAATAATTCGCATACATATTGATTTGACGTTTGGATTAATCATTTATGCTTCTATACATACTCAGAGCTGCAGTGGTAGAGTATGGTGTTGGTGAAGCTCTCAATCTCATAAAATAATATCATATATTTTTAAAATAATTTAAACTTGAAAGCGATTACTTGATATCTTAATTATACCTCGGTTTTTTAAAAAAAATATTTAAAAAATACCTTTTTTGTAGTTTGTGTATCACTCAATGTGGCTAAAATGGCTCTGTGAACTACAAAGATAATTTAAAATAAAAGCAACGCCAAGTTTGACGGCCGCCATTAAACGCACTCGCTTTGAAACGTCAACTGATTGGCAGCCATGCTAAACTACAAAATCAAACGCATTCTTTTCTGCCAAAAAAACGCGAAACGTGTACAAGGTTTCCACTTTTGTGCTCCAAAAATCAAAACAAAGCCTCACAATGGTACGTATAAATACCGGACCGTGTACCCCAAAGTCCCTGGAACACGAAATACATAAAGTTTAGTCCTGATATGCATTTGTATCGCTAGTATTGACACCTGCATAAAACCTAACCTAACCTAGAATTTCGAGTTTCTTTAAAATGGTATGTGTATATTCATTTTTAATTTTGTTTCAATTCTCTTTTTTAGAAACCCCTTATGCTGCAAGGGCATGAGCGTTCTATCACGCAAATAAAGTACAATCGTGAAGGAGATCTGCTGTTCTCCAGCTCAAAGGATCAAAAGCCCAATGTTTGGTTTTCGTTGAATGGTGAGCGTCTGGGAAGTTTTAATGGACATCAAGGAGCTGTGTGGTGCATTGACTGTGACTGGTCATCAACCCGCTTTATGACCGGCTCCGGTGATATGACTGCCAAGTAGGTTTTAAATTTTAAATAGTTTAAATTCAAAATTATAAACTTATTGATTTTTCCATCAAGGATCTGGGATCTCGAACTGGGTAAAGCCATTGCAACCATTCCGTGCAAGTCTTCGGTGCGTACGTGCAATTTCTCGTACTCTGGCAACCAGGCAGCCTATTCCACGGACAAAACTATGGGTCAAAGCTGTGAACTGTTTCTGATCGATGTAAGGAATGCCGACGCTAGTTTGTCGCATGCCGATCCAACACTGCGCATTCCAACGCCAGCTTCCAAGATTACCTCAATGATGTGGGCCAATCTTGACCAAAACATTATCACTGGTCACGAGAACGGAACCATCAGCATTTTTGATCTGCGTACCGGCAAGGAGTTAAACTCAGTGAAAGACCATACTTCCGTTATCAACGACATGCAAATGTCTAAGGATGGCACTATGTTTGTTACAGCCTGCAAGGATACGTCGTCTAAGTTGTTCGACTCTGAGAATTTGATTTGTCTGAAGACGTACAAGACTGAGCGTCCCGTTAACTCGGCTTCGATCAGTCCAATCCTGGATCACGTTGTGTTGGGCGGTGGTCAAGATGCTATGGAGGTAACAACCACATCGGCACGAGCCGGTAAATTTGATTCTCGATTCTTCCACTTGATCTACGAGGAAGAGTTTGCGCGTGTCAAGGGTCATTTCGGACCCATCAACAGTTTGGCCTTCCATCCGGACGGCAAGAGTTACGCTTCGGGCGGAGAGGACGGTTTTGTCCGCGTACAGAGTTTCGACAGCAATTACTTTGACTACATGTTCGATTAGTGTGTGTGATTTGAAGGAGGTTTTTGTTTAATAGTTTATTTAATTGGATTTGTATTGTTGGCGGGCGCCACATACACACACTTATGTTGTGGACACGCCAAACGATTTGTATTCACACCAATAAATACTTGAAATGGAAACGAAACGTTTTTTGTTGATTGTTTTTTTTTTGCAAACCTGCTTGAAAAGTAAATATTACATTTATTTGTTTGCAGTTACACATAGGGATTACATTTTTTTGTTGATGTAGGAGGATATTAAATAGGGTTTGTTTTAACGTATATATATGTTTAACTTAATACTCAAGAGTAACGTAATTAAAATGTTTTTTTTCAAAGCAATGCAAAATTAAAAAAATACAAACGTACACGTAATTTTAAATATTTCATGAATAAATATATATAGTTCATTTTGTATAAATAGTTCATTTGTGGTTGTTGTATTAGGTTTAAAATTGAACCATGCAATTATTTTCATTTTTTTGTATATTTTAATTATATATACCTATATTTTTTATTTAATATATTATGTATATTGGATATATGATTGTATTTAACCAGAGAATTTTGCGTATATATATATATTTTAGTATTTTTTAATAATTTTGTAATATTGAATACAATTATCATTCTTTGTTGCTGTTGTAAGGCTCTAAGCTTGCACAAGTTTTGTAGTTGTTGTGAATTATTGAGTGTATGGTACTTTAATTTTGTTCGTGTCCGTGTATTTGCTTTAAGTTTATTATAAATTTTGGTTACGTTGAGCTCGAAAAATCCTAGTTTAAAAAAAAAACATATATTTAAAAAAACAGGCATTGTATTCACTTCCAATGTGTGCCAAACGAACGAAAAAAGCTGAAACAAAAATAAAACTTTTGCAAAAACGGAATTTACAAAAAAAAATCTTCAAGATAATGTATTGGTTTTCATTTTTTAATAAAATATATTCGCTTCATTTCTAATATATTTTTTACAATGCACAAAAAATGTATTCTCTGTTCTGGTGTGTTGCTGTAATTGAATGTGTGGTGGTCTGTTATTTTGCTGTTTATTGTTTATTTCATAATAAAAATAGTATAAAAAATGTATTTTCCATTTAAATTTAACTTTTAAATGAGTGCTGATTTTGCAATTAGGATTTTCTTATTTAGTGCTGCAAATGTGACGCACAAACAAACACAAACACACTTCATAGAAGTGTGTATATGCCTTGGCATAGCCATAGACCATCGTATGTGTGTGTGTACACATATTTTGAAAGTATTCAGTTAACTTTTTGGGTATTAGGAGGTTTCGGTTTATGTGTATTGTGTGTTTATTCTTCTTTTCAGATTTCGTTCAGTTTATAATAAATGATACAAACTACAATTGATTGTTGTGTGGCAAACCCACAACGATTTAAATTAATTTATTAAAATAATTACATATTCGCACGTGCTGAACACACACATACGAATATAAAATATAAAAGAGGACAAAAATTAACTAAAAACATAAACAAACAATGTTGTACACAGAATCTTCTATTTTGATTCTATTTCGATCTCTATTCAATAAGAGATGATTATTATTCTTTTTTGCGATAGGTTCATTTAAAAATATTCATTTTCTTGACGTGTACCTTCTTGTTTTCAATAGATGCTTGATTTTGTTCCTTAAGCTAAGTGTGCTCGACTACAAACAGAAAATAAAACAAGATCGATTAAAAAAAAACTCAAATTTACATACATTTTTTTTGTAAAAGCGAGCACCTCTCCAATGTATAAAAATGTATGTATGTGTGTTTGTATATGTGTTGAAAGAGTGGCGAACGAGGTCGCAATACAAAATTGTTTGTTCTGTATCTCCTAATCTTAAATAATGTATATTATAATTATATAAAAAAATTACACAACAAACAAAAATATAACGGTTCTTGGTGTGTGTGTGTGTGTGTGTGACTTCTTCTCTTCATCGTACTCGCTTGTACGGGCTTATTGAAAACTGTTTTGTATATTTACATGTGTTTTCCGATTTATTATAATAAAATCTAACGGATTCCTCACGCCAGAGCATTGCGAGCCCGCGCGGGGCATTGTCTAAGACTATTCTATAATTATATAAAGTTGTTGTTGTTTGAGTGTTTATGTATAAATGTGTCTGTGTGTTTGTGTATAAGTGTACGATTGCAATTTTTAGCTATAATTTTGGGTTATGATGGTATTTATATATTTATTGTTTGAAATATCTGATCCCCGTACGGTCACAGTTCTAAAACTTTAAACGCGATATTTTAAGGTTTTTTTGGTTTTCGTGGTGATTTTAAATATATTTTTATGTGTGTGTGTGTTTGTGTTGATGCATATTCAAAGCTTTTATATAGAATGTACTTATTATGCACAAGGGGGTGTGGGGTGGTTAACGTTGCAGGAGAGATATTCCTTTACATAATATTATTATCTCCAAACTGCAGTATGAGTCGCTAACCACCAAAATTTTATAATTCTATCTCTTTCTATATGTATGTCTATCTTCTTATCCTTACACTGCATTTTTTTATTATTTTTGGATCAATAGAAAGAGTTATTGTGTGTTTTTTTCATAACTATCGACAAAAATTTAACATTATTTTCATAAGGACAACATTACAAATGTATATTACATATAAATAGTAACCATTATAATTTTTTTATTGGTTTAGAGCGCCGCGCAGCTTCTTTTTACAACGAAAGCTATGCACGATTGGCGTGTGTGTTATTATATTTCTATCTCTATCCATTATTTTGTATTTTTTTATACAATTAACAAAAATATATTTTTTAGAATTTTATTTCTTTTTCTCTACTTTAAATTTATCCCAAATTATTTTAAAACTTGTTTTTTTTTATTGCTTTTTACTTATATTTTGAATAATTTTTTTTGTGATTGTTATTTTTATTATCGATTTACCAGGAATCGCAATAACTGTTTTCAGTACTATTTAGATCCGTTACAGATTACAGTGAATATAAGTGTATGTATGTACTACTTTTTAGTGCTTGCCGATCCTCCACTGTGGTGGAAATAGTTGTTGCTGGAGGTGTTGGAACTGCTGTTTCCCACGCCGCCGCCATATGGATGATGTGAATTGGAATATTTAAGATCAGAAGAGGCACCGGTTACCGATGGCAAACGAACACCACCAGGCAGTGAGCCTTGATACGAGTTGGACTGCATTGTGTACTGTCCACTGCCAACGTTTTGCTGTGTGTACTGTGAGTGTGAGTTGTTGATGTTGTTGGAGTTGTGGTTGTATGGGGGCATCGTCTAAAAATGGTTTTGTAATAACACGTGGGCTTTGGCGATTTGCAGGGATTTACTATACGACATCATCCGTGAATATGTGTGTGTGTATGTGTATTAGTGTACAGTTAATTGTGTTTCATTTAAAAACAACAACAAAAAACTGTATTTCTAAAGATATGTACATAGTATATGGAGGCTGTTTGGGAGTTGTGGGGTTAGTAAGAACAAACCAGACACCCGTGCGCACAGCACCAATTAAAAAAATGTATAGAAGAAGCTCTTGCAAAGCTTATCGATAAATCAGTATGATTATTTAGATGCAACAACAACATCAACAGTCTGTTAAAATGTGATCTGCGCGTGAAACCCCTCAAACCTACCTAATGTTATCACATATTAACCCAAATTTCCTGAAACCAAAGAAAAAAAATATTTGCGTAAATATAAAATGAGTTTTTTTTTGTTGATACCGGTACAGGTAATATTATTTGTTTGGTAAGTCGAAAGTAAAGCACCTGTTAGTGGTCGTCATGCATGTTCTATTAGTTTTTTTATTATTGTATATAAGGTTGTCTACAAAGAAAAATACTATTTCAAAATGTAATTTTGTTTAGTTTATGTTCGTTAGTATTGAAATAGCAAGAATCAGATAAATATAAATAATAAAAAAGCTTTAAAAGAATAAAAACGACTTGTCTTGTGTTAAGTGTACATAATAAAATATGCCGTGATTCCAAAGAATACTTTGGCAAATTGCAAGACAAACACAAACATTAAATCAATAGAAATATCTACATTCTAAATAATAATCTAAAAAAAGCATTTTAAAAAAAGTTCAAGTTACAAATGAAGTGAGAACTAGAACTGAAACAGAAATAGCGGTTAACAAAGCGCCAATGTGTGTGTATTTATGTGTGAATATGCAAAGCAACGTTTTTCTATTTCGTTTATTTCTCTTAAACAATAATGAGTTTATAACATAATTTAAACTAAATAATATATATCCATTAAGAAAATAATTCACAGAATAGCGCATTAAAAAATTGAAAAGGGGAATCGAAAAATAGGATAATACACAACAAAAGCTACATAGAACTATAAATGTTGACCAGTGTAGCTTCTCGGTCCGAATACTGTGGCGGAAATCTGTTCAAGTTCGTTGACACATCGTAAACGGGCGACATGCAAACACTGGTCATAACTACGTCATTTTCAATGGGACATACCTTGTTTGGGTTCGTAGAGGTAGCAGCTCGATTCGGACCACCGGCGGCAGCAGCAGCTGCAGACGGAGCCGCACCATTACTGTTGCCTCCATTGCCGTTCTGCTTTGCGTACTCGATCAGCTTCGCAGCACTTTTTGACGATTTCTCACGGTCACGATCACGATCCTTGTCCTTCTTTTTACTGCCACTGTGACCGTGGTGCATGCTACTACTACCATTTCCGCCACCGCTACTGCTGCCACCGCCGCTTGCATGACCATCCACATGGTTATAGTTTTCAATCATATCCTTGGAGATTTTAATCTTCAAAGAGGTCGGTGGCGGTGGTGGTACTTCGGCTCTTATACGATCCTTCGGTATAGTGATCTTGAATCCAGCATTCGGTGGCTGCGAGGCATCGTTTGATGGTAGATTTAGTTTATCCTTGGGTATTGTAATCTTAATAGGATTGTGCACGTCTTGTCCACTATCCTGAGCGGTAGGACGCTCACGATCCTTTTGTCGTTCCTTGTCCTTCTTGTGTTTCTTGCGTTCTTCTTTGTCCTTTGATTTGTCCTTCTCCTTGTGCTTATGCTTCTCTTTCTTTTTCTTCTTTTCAGACTTGAAGCGTTGTTCGTGTTCGTTGTTTGGGTCAAGTTTAAGTTGTGTAGGCAGCGCGTTAATGAATGCATCACCACCTGCCAGTGGTGTTACCAGATCAATTGAATCACGTTTGATCTTGTCCATTTTTATCGGAGGCAATTGTTGTTGTTGCTGCTGCTGTGGCTGTTGTTGTAAAAGCTGCTGTGGTGGCAATGTCGAGAGACCGCCCGCATTAAAGGGTACGGTACCGTATTTGCTATCTGCAAAGAGGCTTTCTTTCAGCAGACTACTCACCAAATCCGGATTGGTTTCAATACCATTTAGACTTCCGAACGTCGTTTGTTGCGGTATATTTGCCATTCCACAAAATCCTGGTTGCATTGCTGCTGCTTGAGGCGGAGAAAGAGGCTCAATGTCCATTTTCCGGTATTTGTTTTCTCGGAAATCTACGCCGTCTTCCTGTTTAATCAGGTCATCAGCGTGTGGTCGTTTCTGTGCACCGGGAGGCAGATTGTGCTTTGCATTTGGCACAATCGATTCAAACGGTGAAATCGGCGGTGGAGGAACACTGTAAACGGGCATCGCTGGCGTGTCGGTCAATTTTTTTGCACTGTTCGTACGCTTTTCCGAGTGCAACGGAATTTTCTGTTGATTTGGTGTCGACGGATCCAGGTTACGATGTTTTTCTTTTTTCGGTGTATCCGAACGATGCTTTTTGGGACTGTCACGACTCGGTTTTACGCCTAAACCGTTAATGCCGGTCTTGTTGTTAGAAGAAGCTCCAATCGCTGATGGTTTGTCATTCCATTCAGGACTAAAGATCGACGGTGCCTTGTGTTGCTGCTTTGGCGGCGAGGCCATCATTTCCATTGGCATATCAATGTTACGACTTATATCGTCTGTAAGTCGGAAGGAAGACTCTGTGGATAGTGTAGGTAAGGACTGTTGTTGTTGCTTTTGCATGTGGACGGATGCATGATCTTGCTGAGGTTGTTGTGGATTACGGCTTGCCATCACCTGGTTATAGTTTGGAGGCTGCTGTTGTTGTTGTATTGATTGCGATTGAGTGTATTGTGGTCGTGATACCGTTGAGCCACGCTGTGGATTCTCATCACCAAACAATAACTGCATATTGTCAATTGACTGGTGATTCATGTTGAAATTTCTAGAGGGATCCGATGTTTTTGACTCTTTTAAACTATTTCGATGGTCTGACTTTCCGCCAGCGCCAGGATGACCGGCCAGCGGTTGTTGTTGTTGTGGATGTGACGACTGATTTACTATGTTTCGGTTTTTATTAGCCTGATAGTTTGGATCATGCGGAACTAAGGGTCGCTGCTGTTGCTGCTGCTGATGCGTTGGCATTGCAGAAGAGGCGGGTAGTTGATTATCGCTTATATTACCTCTAGTCAGCGGTGGCAATGGTCCCTTGGTACTGCCTGCAGTCCTATGAAGGGCAGGGAAATGAGGAGCTTGCGAGATCTGCGGCCGGTCAGACCGTTGACGCTGTGAGGATGCTTGCGCGGACGGATGCGGTGCCGTGCTAGGTTTTGTTTGTAACTGTCCAGGTGGAACCTTTGCTGTATCACCTACAAAAATAAATACTCATTTAAAATACATAATAAAATATATGTTGAATTTATGTTTACCTCCAGCATGCACTGCTTGCGGAGGCTTTCCATGGTGTCCGTGGTTTGTCCGATGGTGACTAGAATGCGAAGACGATCGAGCATTGTCTCCAGAGCCGGAATGTTGGGCCCTGGATGAACCAGAGCTTGCGGAAGGTTGAGACAATGGTCGTTCAGTCTGTACAACAAACAAAATTTAAAAAAACAATCCAATTTTAAAGTCCCGTTTTTTATCTTACCGATCGTGATGCTGTACCAGCCTTCTCCTTGATCGTGTTAAGCTTACTTTTCAGTCGAGCTGGACTCTTTTCATAGATCACAATGAATTCGTTGGTAAGCTGCTCCAGCAGATCCAACGTGACCGTTTTATCAACATAATGGAACCAGAATTTCTTCTCCGTCGATTGAGGTATCTAGAAATTGGTGATGTTTTGTTTATTTTATTTTTTAAATACCTGTTGACCAGTTACAGGCACACAGAGATCTGGATGTGTGTGTGTTTGTATGGTTTATAATTACCTCCCAACGGGACCATTTGCAGGCTAGATATATACAAAAACAAGCAACGACTGTTGGTCGATATTGCAGACACATGGTCGTTAAGTGTAAACTGAAATAATATAGGTTCGTGTGATAAGTAATTCAGTGCTCTGGATTCAGTCATATGACCGAAACCTACCTATTCGAAGCCAGAAAGTATGACGTCTGGGCCAGATCTTTGCAAGCTGAAACAAAATAATAACAAATAAAAACATGTTTCTATATAATAGATAATATACAAAGAATTTACCTTTTACTAAGTGACACGTCTTGACAACATGTGTATGCGGATGATCAACGGCCACATCAAAGCCGAGCGTCTGCAAAAGCACATTTTCATTGAACACCAGGTCCTGAGCTAGTTCTTGGTACCCCTCCTTCTTTTGGTCAGATATCTCTTTGTTAAGGCTTGCATACATCCATTAAACCGTTCCACACCAAGCTGTTGTTCTAATAGATTTAGCTGTATATATAAAATATAACAATTATATTGTGTATCTTATAAAATAAAATAATGTAATATATAAAATAACTTACTTCGGATTCAACATGAGTTTTTAGGACAATTGAGTCCATATTCCACATTTGATTTGTATCCAATGGAACGCTATCGGTCAAGATCAAAAAACTATAAATATAAAAAAAAAAAATAAGGTCAATTGTGTCTGCGGAATACTAACTCTAGCATTGCACCGGAGTCATTTATAGGTACATTGTCATCACCATATGGAAAGTCTTCATTCTCGTAAACTTTTCTGTAAATTAT
>JAAAKO020026941.1:0-13933 GCA_010015015.2 Bolitophila cinerea
AAACTTTCCTATCAAGGGAAGTCACACCAAGAGAGATTTTAAATACCAAAATGGATCGAATCGTCTCTTTCATAGAGCAATCCAAATGGTTTAAATATAAGTGATACGTTTTTCTATCACTGAGGAGAGGCATAATGGGCCCAACTTTCGAGGCCTGCATGCCTACCCTCTTCCGGAAGGGTGAATCTCCCAATTAAAATACTATCTATCTATCTGTGGCGCGTAACGTTTTTTTGAATTTTCCAAATCCTTCGTTTGTATGGATTTCGTTTTTATTAGTGACAGTGTGGACATTTTCTAGAGAAATCTTAGACACTGATTAGTTTGGAATCAAAGAATTTTCCAGATTTTCATAAAAGGGTACCCCCTTTTGATTTTTTTAAATCGTTTTTTTTTAAATACGGGCTGTGCTTATTTACGCGAATATTTTAAAAATGCTAAGTTATTTAAATAATTTCATCTTTAAACAACTTCTAAAATAGTGAAGAACATGACTAAAACTTAAAATAGTCTCTACTTAATACATTTTAACAAACATCCGCGTTTTTTATCGTCTTCAAATTATTAAAATATCTCAAAACTGGTATAATTTTTGGATACGTCAAAGTTTACTGCCTATTTTTAAAAAGATGTTCATTACAAAAACATAACCTAACTTCTCCTCTAGAGTATTATTGCTCTTAGCGTTTTCGCTTTAAATATAGCATTTCATCCCTTTCTCGAAATAACCTTTTTTATAATGGGACCCTAACAAAATATTAAGGGTAGGGAGTAATTTTATTTTTAGATTGTAGCACCATTCTCGTGGACTAAATTATATGAATTTTAATTTACTAGGCATATATTTAGTTTATTATAGTCCTATAATTAAATACTAGCTACAAAGTCAGCAAAATTCCTTCTATTTTATATAAAAATATTTAACCCTTGTGGTCGAGGGTTAAACATCAATTTAAAATTCTGAAAAAATTACACAATTTGTTTAATTTGTTTGAAGCATATTTCAGTGGCGGCCCGATAAAAAAATACGTTAAAAACTCATAAAACGACCACCCTAGTGTACACCACTGGTGTCTGCGGTAAAGGGTGCGCGGTAAAACGTAAATTATCGGGTTATTAAGTTTTGCGGAATAAAATAGCCATCACCATTTCTAACTTTATTGTAGATCTCTGTGACTTTTATGAAAAATGCTATAATTAACTACATTTTAGCTTTGATCAGGATATATTCATAACTCAGGAAATAATGGATATATTTGCTACTGCGGTGGCTACCAGTTTTTAAGTGTTGGTCTTAGAATTATTGATGATTGGGAAAAAAAATAGTTAGTTATTTTACTTCCCCTTAAATATTGCCTTCTTCTTTTTGAAATTTGGCTGGTGGTTTGGGATGAAATTTAGTTTTAGGGTTTTTAAGGGTAAAGTCTTTCTAATATATTCTTGGGCATTTTGGTTAATTTTATTTTAGATTATAAGCATTTTTAGAAATTGAAGAAACCATATGAAAAACTCTTGTTAAAAGATATTTTTTAAAATACGATTTTATGAAATTGTATTTTTTAGGTTAGACAAACCCTTTTTTTTGGTAAGACAATTTGTTTGTATCTTTTTTTTAATAATTGAAAAAGGTCTTATATAGATTTTTTAAATTCTTTACATTTATACTGCAAATTCAATATATATAAAAATAATATTAGAGGTATTATTTTATATTGTTGATTGATTTTAATTTATAAATATATACGAGTACGCATGTAAAAATAAAATCGAACCAATTAACCATGAATCGTCCGCAAGCTGTGATCGCGTTGCGAGTTAGTATTATGTACATCATTATTATTGTACATATATCTACAGTATACATACTCCACAACCAGAGGCGGATCTAGAATTCTCTTGAGAGGAGATTTGGGCATTTTTTTGTAAACTTTACCTAATAATCATAATAAAGTTAAAATAAAGCTAAATGTTCAAAAAATACACAATTGTCAAATTCAAATTGTTCATGGCTTTCAGGGGGTCTAAGGACCCATATAGCACCCATAATAGATACGCCACTGACCACAACATATTACTTATGAACATATATATCACTAAGTGACAAAAAAAAAATTCATGGTTTTTAGGGGGTCTAAGGACCCCCATAATAGATACGCCACTGACCATAACATAGTACTTGTGAACCATATATTATATATTTTATTATGTATTTACAATCGCAAATTGCAAAATTGTCGGCTGTAACTGTATATACATTATTAATATATGCAAATAAATAACTTGACTGACAATACCACAAACATTTGCAATGCGTCGCTCAAATTCCATTATTAATATTAATACAATGTACATGTATTGTATATTATAAATAAGATATGTGTTGCGCTGTTAATAATATTTAATATAATATTTTATATTGACTACACATATAATTGTATGAAGAGTATATTCTATATACTATATGCATTGCGAGTATTATGTTTTTGCTGAGAACGAGTACTCTATATTATTAAGATGGCATGGTCTTAAAAGTGAAAAATGGCAACTGAAGTGTTTCGTGATTTAGTTGTGTTAAGTGCTTCTTAAAAAGAAGACGTGTGTTTTGAACGTTCAGTGATAATAATTAAGAATGCCTAACATATTGACTGCTTGTTACTTTGAATTTGACAAAAATATAGGAAACGGATACTTTGCAAGTAGTAAGTATATCAAATCATAGATAAAAGTACCTGCAGTTTGTGTATAAGTATAGGTATAGTAAAACCTATCAATAAGATTGCCACTTGCTCGATTAAAAATCAAATTTTATTTAATTATATTATACAGACTTAAGTTCAAGATTTTAAACAGTGAAATGGTAATAGGCCAAATCATACTTGTCAAGAAAATTGAGACATGATGACCTTAGTAAAATATTGATAGTTCTGTCGATATATTTCATTTTTAGTTTTTTTTGGGCAGAATGGCATATTTTAATAATAAATCATACTATTTAAGAGTCACTTCAATTTTAATGTAAAACATTAACGGATTTATGACCTTTGGTCCAAAAAAGATGAGGAATTCCCGGGTTTCCGTATAAACTTTAACCATAAACGTATTATGTATTTAGTAATATTGGATTTTTTTAATAAATATAAATTGTATTAAAAAATCAATGTTTTAAATTATCTATTGATTGAAAATATGTATATATATACATCATCTACCTAAGAGCAATAATACTCTAGAGAATAAGTAAGGTTATGTTTTTGTAATGAACATCATTATAAAAATTGGCAGTCGACTTTGACGTGCCGAGTTTTAGATATTGTAATAACACGTATTTTAATGATTTGAAGATGATAAAATCACATATATTTGTTAAAATGTATTAGGTAGACACTATTTTTAGTTTTAATAATGTTTTTTACTGTTTTACAAGCTTTTATGGTAAAATAATTAAATAATATTTGAATTTTCAAAATGCTTAATAACGATTTTTTACCCCCTCCTCCATGGTAACACAACCGTAATAATATTGTAGACCCCCTCCCCCTACCGTAAATATGATGGTCAAAAACAAAAATATGCTAAATAACGATTTTTACCCCCTCCCCCTATCGTAACACAACCCTAACAATATTGTAGTTTCCCCCTAAAATTGCGTAACAAAATCCTTAACCCCCTCTAAAAAAAAGGAAATTCGAAAATGTCGAAAAATGAAAATAATTTAAAAATCCTAAATTTGTAAAAAATATACAATTAATGAAATGTAAAACTCGTGAAAAAAGATATATTTAACTTGCAATTTTATACGTATAAATTTTATTTTTATTTTGTTGAGTAACTACAGCTCAAACCAAAAAAGTAGGCATTTTGTTCTGTCAAATTAAAACAAATTAACAGTACGCAACCAAATAAATTAAATCATTTTTTGATCTTTTTCTTGCATATGTTGGTTATAATCTAGGCAAATCAAATATAAACAAGAATACAACTTTTATTATTAGCATACAACTGTAAAAAAAACACTGAATTTAGTTTAAATAACAATTTTCAAAATTTGAAATTAGCATAGTACGCAGAATTAAATTAGTTCGAATTCGGCTTA
Organism: Bolitophila cinerea; assembly: GCA_010015015.2. Lineage (NCBI taxonomy): Eukaryota > Metazoa > Arthropoda > Insecta > Diptera > Mycetophilidae > Bolitophila > Bolitophila cinerea. The sequence goes on from JAAAKO020026941.1 coordinate 4,094, forward strand.
TCATAAGCCCAGTTTCGGAAGTGGGATAACTTTTAAGTCAGAATTAAATTAAGCCTTGTCAAACAAAACACGGCAAATATTTCAGAAAAATAACACAAATTGATTTAATTTGGTTGCGTACTGTTAACCTTTGTATGTTTTGTTTGACAGATTTTTTTTCCAATTCGAAATAAACAAACAAAATGCACCTATTTTTAGAAAAAAAATGCCCAAAAATACAAAATTCAAAAATGCAATTTTTTAATTTTTTCAAAAAAATATTTACGGTGTAACATTTTTTGGTTATTTTTTTATGAGAAAAATAATTTAAGGCAAAAAAAATGATATCAATAAATAAATAAAACAAGCAATAATTTAAAAAAAAACTAATGAAAAAGAAATGATATATGAATAAATTTGGTTAAACTACTGGTCGAGCTGCAGTCGAGTAAACTTAATTCCCACATAACATGATCTCGACCTCTTAAGGGGTGTTATATTTAGAAATAATAATTATACTTATTGGGATGAGGAGCAGAGGTCCTTTTGAACTTTAAATGGTAGAAGGCCTCTAACACTACGGTGCTGTTATTGTCAAGGTTATTCTTCTGCATTCACTCTCAAAATTAAAAATATATTAAGAATTTAGAGTTTTGGCTACTTTATGTAGTTTTTTTAAATCGCTATAATTGATTAAATTTTAAGCGTGAATACATTAGCTATACTGACATTTTTACGTTTTAATAGTGCGCTGAGATTATGTTATGTAAGAATTAAGTTGAGTTGACTGCAGCCAAGGTGTACTTTCTTCTTGTTTAGTAAAATAAAATAAATAAACTCGAATGTATAAAACCACATTTTATTGTGAACTCTATTGTGAACTCTATTGTGAACCATTATGCTACCTTTGTCGACGAGTGGTCCAAACCTCACTTCACACCACGTGTGACACAGATGACAGCTGTCAAATAAACTACAGCTCGCACCTTCGATCGCACACCTCACCTCGCACGCAGCAGCAGAAACGTGAAAACATCCAGCTAGCAGCGAGCTTATCATCTGCGTGTTTAACACAGCAACATTCTGTAGATCATATTTATATCCAAGAAAACCGTGGTGCGGATTAAAGTGGTTCCACCATGAGTGGAATAACCAAGTGCTCAACGATGCTGATGCAGAACGCTAGTAAAATGGTAATTCATTCGTAGGATTTTGGGGTACTGGTTACACAATACTGTACTGCTTCTGTACAGATTTTGTGTGTATGCGTGCGCGTATGAGATAGTTGTACGTATAGAATGCATTTGCACGGAATGTATTATGTAATAAATAAGTGTTGGAGTAAAATCTTGTTGCAGTGATTCGTTGCGCTTCAAGTGATATGTTCTTTAGTAGCCCAATTTGTATTTAAAATGTATGGCTACATTTATTATTTATTATATAACAGTTATCAAGTATTATTTTTATGATACTATATATACAAATTTTCTTTATAAAAATAGCCCTTACTTTTTCATTGCTACTAACTAAATTGTGTCACTATAATATTTTATTTGTTTTTTTAGGTACGCGTTTCATCGCTTGCCTCAAGACAACTCCATTACTCTGCTGGACAACACAATGCTAAAGTAAACGCAGACGCCATCTCCAAAGAATATCCGGTCATCGATCATGCCTTTGACGCAGTTGTCGTTGGAGCTGGTAAGAGTCATTTGAAAAAATAATACCAACGTCAGAATGACGCAATTGGCATAGCATATATTGCCAATATTTAAAATAAATCTTTTCTTTTACCTAGGTGGAGCTGGTCTTCGTGCTGCCTTCGGACTGGTTGCCGAAGGTTTTAAGACAGCAGTCATCACGAAACTCTTTCCCACAAGATCGCACACAATCGCAGCTCAGGGTGGCATCAATGCTGCTCTTGGCAACATGGAGCCGGACAACTGGAAGTGGCATTGTTATGATACCGTGAAAGGGTCTGACTGGCTGGGCGACCAGGACGCAATTCATTATATGGCACGTGAGGCGCCAAAGGCCGTCATCGAACTGGAAAACTATGGTATGCCGTTTTCACGTACAAAGGAGGGAAAGATCTATCAGCGTGCGTTCGGTGGTCAGAGCTACAACTACGGCAAGGGTGGCCAAGCACATCGTTGCTGTGCCGTTGCTGATCGTACCGGTCACTCCCTATTGCACACATTGTACGGCCAGTCTCTAAATTATGATTGTCATTATTTCGTCGAGTACTTTGCACTGGATTTGATCATGGAGAACGGAGAGTGCAAGGGAGTCATTGCTATGTGTCTGGAGGATGGAACTATTCATCGGTAAATATTTATTCAGTAGTAGTTGTCCTATAGACTGTATATACTGTATTGTGTGCCTAACTTTTTTGTATGTTTAGATTCCGTGCAAACAGTACCGTACTAGCAACCGGTGGATACGGACGTGCCTACTTTTCGTGTACTTCTGCGCACACATGTACCGGAGATGGAACTGCCATGGTAGCTCGTCAAAACCTGCCTTGTGAGGACATGGAGTTCGTTCAGTTCCATCCGACAGGTATCTATGGTGCTGGTTGTTTGATCACCGAAGGATGCCGCGGAGAGGGTGGATATTTGATCAACTCAAAGGGAGAACGTTTTATGGAACGTTACGCTCCAGTTGCAAAGGATCTGGCTTCTCGGGATGTAGTCTCTCGTGCAATGACCATTGAAATTCGCGAAGGTAGAGGTATCGGACCACACAAGGACCACGTACACTTACAACTGCATCATTTGCCATCTGACCAGTTGGCTCAGCGTTTGCCTGGAATCTCCGAGACAGCGATGATCTTTGCCGGTGTGGATGTGACACGTGAACCAATCCCGGTGCTGCCAACAGTGCACTACAACATGGGCGGTGTACCAACAAACTACCGCGGAGAGGCTTTGACCATCGATGCCCAGGGCAAGGATGTTATTGTTAATGGACTGTATGCTGCCGGTGAGTCGAGTTGCTCGTCTGTGCATGGTGCCAATCGATTGGGTGCTAATTCGTTGTTGGATTTGGTGGTGTTTGGTCGAGGTGTTGCCAAGACCATTGCGTCAAAACACAAGCCTGGCGAAAAGGTTCCAGAGGTCAAGGAGGACGCTGGAGAATTCTCGGTGGCCAATCTCGACAAGATTCGCTACAAAAACGGAACCATCAAGACCGCAGATCTGCGCTTGAAGATGCAGCGTTGCATGCAGGCTCATGCTGCCGTTTTCCGTGACGGACCCGTGTTGAAGGAGGGCGTAGAACTGATGAAGGAAATTCACCAAGAGTTCGAGGATGTGTTAGTGGTGGACAAGTATGTTTGCAATTTGTAATTATATATATTGCATCATTTTAATAAATATGTTTTTGTTTCCGTAATTTAGGACACTTGTATGGAACTCTGACCTGGTTGAAACATTGGAACTCCAAAATCTGTTAAGTAATGCCCTGATTACGATTGTCGGAGCAGAAAACCGCAAAGAATCCCGTGGCGCACACGCTCGCGAGGACTTTAACACACGTCTTGACGAATTCGTAAGTTAATGGAAAAATCACTTTTAAATAAATACATATTAAAATTTTTGTTTCGCAGGACTACGCTAAGCCATTGGAAGGTCAGACGCGCAAGCCTATCGAGGAACACTGGCGAAAACACACGCTGGCATGGATTGACGATAGCGGAAAAGTGGACATCAAATATCGTCCGGTTATCGACAAGACCCTCGACGACGAAATGCATACGGTTGCGCCAGCCATTCGCTCATATTAATTTCAAAAACTCCCTCTCACTATTAAACACACACACAAACACTTATACACTATGCAAAATATTTAATGCTTTTGGAATGGGCATCGTTCTATTTACAAATAACTTAAGCTGAAACGAGTGCTATCGGTTGAAAACAAACACCAAAAAATCGATTATTAGTAATACTGTTAAGCCAAAAATATTTACACATTAGGCAAAATTCGAGTCTAACTTGATTACAATCAATACCTGCATACACACACACAAACAAAAACACATACATTTATATAAAATCTTTTTTCTCAATATTTGTACAGTGCAGACTGTCTGCGTTTAATTTTATGTAAGAATTCGATAAACAATAAAGTATAGGTGTACGCATAATTTTAAAATGTATCAATATTCTTATATGGGGGGTCATCTAAACCACAATGTAATCGTGTATATATTTCCGCGCCAGATCCATGTTGCCACTGTTTCTTGCGATTATGTGAAGGTTAAAAGCAGCTTCTCGTCGAAGATCCACGTAGTCTGTAAATGTGTCGGGCAACGGTGATTCGTACTCAAGAACCATTTGATAGTAGTGTACAGCCATATTATTTATTCCAAGCAAATGGTACAGCCGTCCAAGATTGTAATACACCTCATGCGGAGCAACTGCTTCCCGACTCTCTTCGTATTTTTTCGAAAAAGCAAGTGCTTGCACAATTAAACTATGGCGTTTGTCCATGAACTTTTGCAGAGCCATGTGACCAAATGTGATTGCAATAAGTAATGGAACCAGAGGCTGAGAGCATTTCGTGTAAATCCTTATGTATTCGTTAATGGCATACTTGTACGAGCCCGAAGCAAGAAAGTAATTGGCACGCAACAGCGTCGGCTCAATATCCGTTGGTACACTTCGTTCAAATCGACGCAATAAAAATCGACTGTATCGTATGTCATCACTGCTCTGCAACATCACGTTGAACAAGTTCCAAATACGACGGTTATTTGGATATCTAACCAGCATGTCTTTGGTTAGCTCGTACGAAAACTGCGAATCTCTATTATAGATTACGGCCAGCATAGCCATGAAATCTAGTTCGTTGTGGTAAGATTGAAATCTACGAGCAGTCATCAGTGTGAACACCAACTTTTGCATAGTGGCAAACTTACGAGCTTCACAGGCTGTCCGAACGATGTCGACGAAGAGCTCCCATTCTTGTTGCACAGTCGGCTCATTTTCGGACTTAACGAATTCCGGACCGTCTAGGTCTTCCAATGGTGCATTGTGGATGGCACGTATTTCCTTGATGGACTGAATGCGATTCGAGAGGCGCACTATAGTGATGGCTGCATTTGCTTCGTTACGATCACGAATATGTAAACAATGACGAGATAGTAGTAAGAATCCTGCTTCGACATACTGGTCCAGGTATCCGTTCTCTTTAAGCATAAAACATCGTTCATATAACACGTACGGATCGATTAGGTCACTTTCGTGGTTTTGTTCGAGTGCGGCAAGTGCCTCAATGTCACGACCCTTCTGCTTAAGCAATGCAGATAATGTTAGACGTGCATCAAAGTGTTGTGGTGCCAAAAATACTACGTGCTTATACGAGTCGATGGCTTTATCGTAATCTTCAATAGCTCGATAGCAGTCTGCGTGTCGTAGCCAGACTGCAGCCAAACTAAAATTCTTACTATTAACTAACGGAATCAATAGCCGCAACGCATCGTGAAAACGTTCCTCTTTCATGAATGCCTCTGCGATATCCAGATAACAGTCACCAGCCTCTTCGACACTAATAAAAGTAAAAATGTTTTCAAACAAGTAGTCCAATAAGTGAAAGGCACGCAGATGTATTAGACTAACAATTAGCTTTGATCGTAAGTCTAAAATAATATCGTCCGGTATAACGCATGACAATATAATTGAATCCTCGTTGGAGGTAACTTCTAAGTTAGCATGGAAGCATAAAACGTCCAGAACGGGCTGGTATGATCCGTTCGCTATTAAAAGTTCAAGGTACATGTGTACGTCTTCGGTTTGAAATAAATGTGGAACCTTTGAGTATGCACAGTTCATGGCATCTAGTGCTTTTGCCATACTATTTTCTTTCAACAAACGGCTAGCTACCATTTTAGCTGTGTCCATAAGAAATTCTCCGCTTTCAGCTGGCAAAACGGCCAGTAGCCCAATATAACTGCGAAATGCAAGCTTTTCCTCTCCGATCATCTGCAGCAGTTCGATTCTACGCATTCTTAGATTTGCGTCCTTATGGTTGTGCTTAATTGCTTTGCGGTAACAGTTGATTGCCTGTTTTATGTTTCCCTGCTCAACGGATAATTGGGCAATGCGCACCCATTGATCGATGTCGTAGGGATTCAGATGTGCTGCTATCAATGAGAACTGCATATACTTGTCAGGGTTAGATTCGTGAATCTGGGCAAGAGTTACGAACGGTTCGGGCGCTAGCGGTACCTGGCGAATGATTTCAAGACATACTTTCTCAGCCAGTTCATTCTGACCGCGTGCATAACAGAGATTAGCCTCTCCCATTAGACCTTGAAGTGCACCCGGAAGAATGCAACGTCTTCTCTGTCGACCAGTAAGATTGCCACGCATAGCGTCTTTGCGTGACTGAAATAACTCGTCTGTAAAATCATCGTCCTTGCCAGCAGTTTTAGCAGAAACGTTTAAACGTTGCTGTCCATGCATCGGATCATCTTCATCGTCCTCTTCCTCATCGTTCTCGTCTTCATCCTCTTCTTTGCCTTCATCGTCTGGCTCTACCATCTCGTTGTTCACAATGTGTATTTGCTCGTTATAGTCTGAAAACGTCATTTCGCCGTTAATCAGTTTTTTGATAAGCATCTCCTCCTGCTCCTTAGGAATAACTGGAACGGGTGAGTAGTGCGGTATCGACGAGTGAGACGAAATTACGGACGAACGGGACATGTTCATATTCTCCACTTTACAGATCGGAACAAATTCGGACAGCTCGTTTTCAGCAACATCCTCGGAGCACACCTCTTCGATGACAACATTTGTCTCGTCTACAAAGGACATTTTTGTGATTACAGACACTTTTGTATACGTTTTAGTGTAAAGTTAAAGGTTTAAAAAATACATTTTTACATTAGTACGTTAATAAATGTAAACAAAACAGAATATAGAAACTGACGACAGTTGAAGTTGACAGTTGTTTCCAAATAGCGCAGTGGCGGCGTGGTAATGTATGTACACCACGCTGTGATATCGATTAAGGCCAAAGATTTATACACAGAGAGATGTATGTGACATTTCTCCATATTCTGCAAAGAATTCGCCTTTCTTTAAACATCTCAAAATGAAATATAAAGATCTCGATAACGATAATATTTGAAAATCAGACCATGGTGTTAAATACCTCTCAACAAAAAAACAGATGTGGTTTTGTATGCAAATTATAACATAATATTTTCAAGATATTAGAATCTGCACTACCTACAATAAAATATAATCGCAATTGTCATCTGTCATTCTTACACGACATTTTTGACATTATTGCGGATCGGTCAAGATTTGACGTTATAAAATTTAACGAAGACGAAGCGTTTATTGGGACATGGAGTTAGCGTACGAGTGCGTGCATGATGCTCCAGAGATAGCGGAAATAAAAATCAAAATCATTTAACAAATAGATAAAAGCCTATTGAACATTGAACATATTTGGCTGAGATGGCGGTCGGTGAATATTTTTGAATTTTTCAAAAAAATTATGAATTTATAATACACATATATGTATGTTATAGGCACGAAGAATTACAGACAGTCAAAAGGATAGACTTATTGAGCTAACGGATGAAAACTTTCATTTCACCTCTGGCAAGCATCCAACAGTTCGAGGATCAGAGAATAAGAGCACCATTTGGTCAAGGATCAAGGTAGAACTAAATCTTTTAGGGCCTCACAAAACTGCGGCTGAGTGGAATCGATGTTTTTGCGACATAAGGTCAAAAGTAAGTTTTTACTTTAATAATAAGTGTGATTAATTTTATTAAAAATATAATTACAAAAAATCATAATCATAAGGCGAAATTATTATTACTAATTTACTTAATAATAATTGTGTTTAGGTCAAAGAGAAGGCAGCGAAACATCGACGAAATAAAGATTCGGTGGGCATTTCTCGAATAACGTTTTCAGAAGCGGACCGAAAAATAATGTCTATGTGCAACATACACGGCGGTGCCGATTGGAATACCGATACCGAAGCAGCGGTGCCAGGTATTAAAGAGGAAATAATTACTAGTGACATAATAGAAACGCCTGTCGAACCATCATCATCGCGTATAATAAACAATTTACCCTCACGTCGTTCAGCACTGTCACCGCGATCAGTACGAATCCGAAATCCTAACTATCCACATAGTCCTCCGCCAGCCCCAACTCCTCATCCAATCAAAATATTTTTACCATCAAATGCACGACAACCTACGGAAACAGTATTCCCAACATCGGAAAGAACAACAGAAATTAGTGTCCCGTCCCAAATATATTCAGAGTCGTTGGTCCTACAAAAGCGTTCAATTCAATTGCAAGAGCAAAGTGTTGCCCAAAACAAAGAAATTATTCGCTTATTAAATGTTTTAATTAATAAATAAATGTCACGTTTTTTATAAATTATCTTTATTACATAAAATATATAAATCAAATGGGCTATAAAGAAAAATCTGTTGTATTATTTGTTTGTTTTATGTTTCTTTCATGGGATATGCACTCTGTATTCGTGGATCACACGGATTCACTCGATAATCTCACATAATGATAATTGTTTTTTATCTCTATGAGAGAATGCCTTGAAAGGTATTTGTAAATAGTGCAAGAAGAAGTACCGCGTTATTTTTGAACTTTGTTGTATAGCTTTCTGCATAAAAAAAATATTAAACCGAACATTTTCTTTCCCGCAAAATTGTATATTTTCTTCAGATTGTCGCAGATAAAAATAACTCAATATTAAAGTGATAAATTAGTTTATTCGTTAATCTTTCAAAGTATGAAGCGTGATGCTGGTTTCAACATGTGCCACCTTCAAGTCTCCTCGATCATTACTTCCAGCACCCGATAATTTGCTAGAGAAATCTAGATAAAGTCTTATTTTCTAATCGAACATATAGGTAAATATGATATGAAGTTGATATTTAATCAGAATACACCTAATTAATTTACTTGAATTAAAAATATTTAATTTATCAAATAACTTTTTTTAGTTTTAAAATCTTTTTGCTCATGTGTTCTTATAATTAAATGTAAATAATAATAAATTAAAAAGAGTTCACAATTAAATTAATATACCAATAAAGCATCTAATATATCAACCGTACAAAAGTTCACGTGTGCATGCATTTTATAGAAATATTCACAATTAAGATACAATTAGGAGTTAAGTTAATTTAAGTTAAGTTATTCAATAAATATAACTAAATTAAATTAATCACAATGTGGAAATGAAATATAAGTATTAAATTGCGGCCAAGAAATATAGTCTTGATTGTATTGTACAAAATTGAATATATTTGTTAAGTTACTAATTGGTCTACAGCAAAAGTGATAGATTCAAATATAATCATGATAAATAATAATTATTTACAAACAAATATTTATATACAATACTACGTGCTTGTACGAGTTGATGGCTTTATCGTAATCTTCGATAGCGTGTCGTAGCTAGACCGCAGCCAAACTAAAATTCTTACTATTAACTAACGGAATCGATAGCCGCAACGCATCGTGAAAACGTTCCTCTTTCATGAATGCCCCTGCGATATCCAAATAACAGTCACAGCCTTTTCGACACTAATAAAAGTAAAAAAAATTTCAAACAAGTAGTAAGTAGTATAATAAGTGAAAGGCACGCAGATGTTTCAGACTAACAAAGTAACTTTAATCGTAAGTCTAAAATAATATCGTCCGGTATAACACATGACAATATAATTGAATCCTCGTTGGAGGTAACTTCTCAGTTAGCATGAAAGCATTTTATTTTTTTATTATTTATGATTTATTCATAACTCAAGAAATATAAATATTTATACAGAGTTGTAGTATTACATTATTTGTTTTTTGT
>JAAAKO020026952.1:0-13933 GCA_010015015.2 Bolitophila cinerea
CCTGGGTCCCCAAGTTAAAGCCAATATGTGGGATGACATTTCGCTCGTATAATCCTAGGTCTATGTGCATGGTATATGTTGTCTGGGCCATTATGCGAGGAGGAACGTGAATGATGCCTACAGTGAGCTGTAGTTCGATCGTAATTTTGACAAAATTACATAAGTAAAAACCCGTCAAAGTAATAGCTCTAGTATAAAAATAGAAGCGGCCAAAAACTGTCATAAGTCCTGGTAATTGGATTTATCACGTATAGTGAATCAAAAAAATCTACTAAAAGAAATATACAAAAACAATATTTCGAATTGATTTGTTTTGGGAAGATATAAAGCTTAAGATCCACATATATGGTGCAATCTAACCAAAAACCAATTTAAAAGTAAATTGGCTACCTTGGACGGACCAATAGTCATAATTGTTTGAATGTGTTCATTTTGAGGAAAGTCGGCCATACGATATAAAGGTTTACCTTTTATTCCCAAAATTGTTAAAATATTGTTGCAAAAACGTTGTTAGAACTATTTAAACACTCCGATTCGTTTGGGAAACAATTTGGCAAATGCGCTTACCAATATCAAAAAATTGACCATATTTTAGATCAACCATCCGGTACAGAATAGTGATAATACCCAAGACCTATTGTCGAAAGACTCAACCTAACAGCCACACATTCTCATCGGTACACCAATATTTCCGCAAATCAATACATATAACCATAAACCAAATCATTTAAAATAAAAATATTTTACTAAATAAAAAAAGATGTATACACTTTACAGGATTTTTTAAAAACTTTTTTGTTTTGGTTCAACAAAAGAAAAAACATCAATTACAATAATTATCCGCGCATATCAATTAAATTGCAAACTAATTACTATAAATAGGTTTGACCAAATTTTATGTTTTTCGTTTACGTTTTCTGTTTTTTTTTTTTAATTTGTTTTATCTTTTATTTTATTAGTTCTCCAAATGTTTTGCTCTCTTTTTGCACACACAACAACAACCACAACAACAACAACAACAACTTACCAGATTCACAATCAAGTATTATTATCTCGCTCTCTCTCTCTTAGTTAGCGTAACTGTTTTTTTATATTGATTCAAACTAATCAAACGATACACGCTGTCAATCGATATCGTGTGTTTCTGGTGCGTTATAAATACTTTTTAATATATAATATAAATAAATGTTTTTTTTAGTTTTACTAAAAACAAATTAAATCACAAAACAAACAAATTGCACCCAAGTTATTAGTTTAATTTTAGTTTAAATTTATCATTAGCTTTATTGGTCTAAACCAGCAAACTGACCACAAAGACCAAAAAAACACAAAAAACCGTCAAGAAAAACAGGTGACGCACAAAAGACGGACGGACGAATAGGTTTTGGTCGTGACTACAGGACGACACGCAAAACAGGTATGAATTAGCAGGTCTGGTAGAGTGCACCGTTATAGGTGGCCAATGCGCGCGAGCTCCATCGCTTTAATACAATTACGAGTGTGGGATGCCCTAGGAATGCTCACATTCAGGTCGGGTGGTACAAAATAATATCGATCGCTTTTGGATTTAAAGAAACGCGTATATATACAAATAGCAAGTGTAGCAGCAGCAGCAGTATTGTCTTGCCTCTCCAAGGTCATATAGTATATAGCTAGCGGGCGGGCAAACGACGAGCAAACGACGGACAAACGCAGGGCAGCGTGGGTGGGCGGGTGCTCGCGACCATCAAGTGGTTTTAATGTGGTGTTTATTATATGTATTATTTAAAATTTAATTATTTACGTTTTATGATTTACTTGTGTTCGGATTGCCGTGCGGCGCGGCGTGGTACATACAAAACTACTTTATATAATATTTAATTATATTATTTTAATTTTCAAATTCTAAAAAAAATATTGTTTTACTTATGGGTTTTTACATTATTGTCTTGTCAAACATAAAATTTAGCCAAATAAAAAGCAGAGGATTTAGAAATGCTATAGCACATGTAAATGTATGCGGATTAGTTTTTATGTATATATATATATATGTGGTATGAGGATATGTGTGAGACTCTGGCGGAATTTGTTATGAACTAAATGTTTAATGAGAGTCTGGCGCTTGATTAGAAAACTGCAAATAATATCTATATATGGTATTTGAAGATTGGACAGCAACTATTATAATACTAAACACATGACACATGAACGTGTACACACACAAACACACACACATATATTCTATATAGTTTATTTTTGTTTTTTAGGAGTAGGACTTACCTTGTAGATGTTCTCGGATCTCTTCGTTCTGCTGCTGATGATACTCGTTCGGTGTTGGTGGTGGTGTCTGTGACACTTTGGACACTAAAACAAAACAAAAAAATAAGTTTCTAACTTTGGACAAATCAACTCCAACATTATAATTATACCGATAGATTGAATGTCCTCCTGGTCTCCTGTTAAATCTTGACTTAGCTTCTTCGTGATCTTCTCCTCAATGCTTTTGTAGAATTCATCCGATTCCATTGCACTGGTAAACAAATCGGTAGAATGACGAATCTCGATGCGAGGAGCTGCTGTCTCATTGGTTTTCTCTAGTTCAGCGTCAAAGAAACGCACAGTAGTGCTGGCTGAGTCCTTTTTCTTTGGGGTCTGCTGTTCTGTAGTCTCTGATGGCACTGTGTGTGTTTCTGTGACGATTTTTGTGATGACACTCTCGGTGATTTGCTCTGGCCGGGAGTCCCTGTCGCTGGTTTTACAACTTTCAATCGTTGTGCTCGTCGTGGTTGTGGTACTTGATACAGCCGTAACGATTTTTGACACTTCAGAGGTTGTCTCGGAGCTGTTATCTTTTGAAGATGTCTCACTCACTGTCTCCAATTGTGCCGGTTTCACCTCCATCAGAACGTCCAGTTGAGCCTGTTCGGCGAGAATAAATTGTGCGCTCTGCGATTTCTGCGAATGCTCTGGCTCATCCTCAACATCTCGCTCAAAACTCGTGCAACGCTCAAACAACGCCGCGTGGGGCTTTTGTGTAACGCCTAGTATCTTTGCCTCATCCTCCACAATGCTCACCTCAATCTTCTCCTTCTGTTTGGACAGCTTCGATGACAGTTCCGAGTCAATTTGATCGGTTGAAATTGTTTTCTTGATCTCACACTTGACCGGACACGGTATCTCACGTTCGGTCTCAATGAAATCTATGATCTTGTGTTTCTGTACATCCAGCTTAGCGGCTAGCTCGGGATCGAGTACATCCTCTTCGGAAGCCTTGGGCAGTGGTTTCTTTGCGGCGGGTTTTGTCGGAGCGTACACATCGTCTTTGGCATCTTCGAGCTCCTGCTCAAGAAATCGTACGGTCATCAGAGCCTCGTCCTTCTTCTTGGTAATTGTGTCCTGCAGCACTTTATTGTCGGCAATGATGCGCTGGGTGTCCTCGATGATCTGGGCCATTGTCTCAACGGGTCTCTTGGAATCGCTGCGCAGCTCATCAACATCGGTCTGACCACGCTGTGACTTCTCCGTAATGGCACTGTCCAGACGGATTTTACTGTCGGTCGTCTCGAACGCAACCGTTTCACTCACCTTAGCCATATCGTACAGTTTGTGCTCGAACTCATCTAGACCCTTGATTGTGGCCTTGAACTTATCCTGGAGCTCACGATCGAATTCCGTTTTGCTCAGCTCAGAGCCTGTGCTGTCTTTGCGAGTCGCCGACTTGGTTTTTCCGATTGGCTCAGGTATCTGGGATGCCTTTATATGGTGTTTCTCGGAGACCACTACCGGCGGTGGAGCATGCATTATGATCTCTTCCTCGTGCAGCGCTTTCTTGTCCTCAATCAAACTCTGACGCTTGATCTCGACAATTTCCTGTACGATTTCTTTCTGTTGCGTGGACGCTGGGATTTGTCGTTCGATTGACAGTCTCTTTTGGATTTGATCGCGGCGCTCTGCGACGCTCTTCTTGATGTTCTCGTCTTCGTCGGATTCTGAGTCTTCGACGATTTTCTCCTCGGCGGAGTACTTTAGTTCTTCGCGCTCGCGTAACTGTTGCATTCGGTTGTCTGTCGGAAAAAATAAATTAGAAAGAGTTTTATAGTTTAATCTCTTACTTGAAAGTATATCAATTTACCTTCTTGGAATACCAGCTCCTCCACGGATTCCGAGTCCTTCATTATGTCCGGTTCGTCATAGTCGATGCTCAGATGCTTCCGGGCACCGTTCGTCACGGCTGGATCACTGTGACGGCTCGTCTCAATGTAACTCGATATTTTCATACACTTTGCAATGATATCGTTTCGCTTGATCGTGCGCAATCCTTGTTCCAGCATCGAGCGTCCAGCCTGGGTACGTGACTGGAACAGACTCAGCATCGACTGTGCCTGCTGTGCGGTACTTGCGGGATGCTCTTCTTTGATGGCATTTATTTCGGACTGTGTCACACCAATCTCGGGCGAAAGTCGAACCCAATCCTCGCCAAGTAAATTCGAAATATCTACGATGCGCAGATCACCCAGCGGACTAGTCGAGATCGGGATGTCCTCCACAGCGTTGGTGGTGGTGGTGGAAGTTGTGGTGTCAATTGTCTTTTGGGCAGTTGTCTTGTAGAAACTACTGATGTCAATGCGAGCGATCACGTCACGATTATCGGTCAGTACAGAAATGTGCTCGGGTAGAACCTTCTCGGGCAGTACCACGTTTAGAATGCAGATCGGCTGCTGGGGTTGCTCACCCTTGGCCACGCGTGGCTCACGCATAAACAACGCTCGTCCGACTGTGTCGGCATGCTGGTCCTTGACGCGCACGTTGAACGGCAAACGGTTCTCACGGAACGCACGGAACGGGAACTGCAATTGTTCACCGGACTTTGTAACCGGAATCAGATTGCCGGCCAGTTCGGTGAACTGTAGTTTGCCCTCGAGCACCTCGACGTCACGGCTTTTGGCCACCTCGGTAAAGTTTTCCTGGCACTCAAGCGTTTTGTCCTCTTTGTCGTCGGTCATGCAGAAGACGCGAAGCTGGGCTTCCATGGGATCTACGCGTTTGGCGAACACCACGAATTTGGCCATAAATGGCACATGAATCGCCTCTCTGCAGATGGGGATGAAAATCAAGATTTTAGTTGAATTTTATAGTAATGATTATTGGAATAGTATAAATTTATTAGTTTGAATTTATATCTTTGATTTAAATGGATTTTAAGGAGCGTCTATTCAAATCTTTTGGAGTCAGTGGTCCTTCTAATTTACTTTTAAAACATTAAAGCTTTTTTAGAAATCGTTTTTTTGTCATATTTATTTTTGGGCTTTATGAACACGATGTACACCGAATATTTGTTTTTTCTTAGATGAGTTTCTTGTCCATATGCGATTTTTCGAAGCGAGTTCTTTGTGTAATTGTATTTTTGACACTCTCTTCACTGGATTAGGTCTTTGAATGATGGTACGAAGTTCCTAAATCTCCAAATTTGAACATCGAGAAGTCTAATAATATAGAACTCCAAGAAGACGGTAGATTTTTAAAATTTCAACTTACCTGTGATGATTATAAATCACAGATATAAAAAAGTCCCCGCCCCTAATGAAGAGTTTTGCTATCTTCCTCTAAATTCTAATTACTAATCTAGTTTAGTTCGTAATGAGCTGGCTTCAGTCGAGAACCGTCTGCTTTTTGGCTTGTGTGCTCCTTTAAGAAAATTTTAGTAAATTCATCCGCTTTCGGTTAGAAATTGAGGTTATGCTTATACAAGGTAATATACGTTAGAGTTATCCCTGAAAATGAAAGAAAGAAATATGGTTCGTAGAAAGAGGAACGACAAAAAGAAAGGTACGAGACTTCTAAAAAGTCAAGATGTATAGATACAACCACATCTTATCTTGAACGAATAGGGTCCGTGGTTAGACCAGACTGTACTGAAGGTGAAATAGGTGGCTCAAAATATTTGGTATGTAAAACATCTGAGTATTGCAAATAAAAAGTTCTAATTCTAACATTTTAAGGTTATGTTTTCCATGCATAGGTTCACTATAAGGCCTTAAAGAGGTTACGTGTAGGTTGATGATTAGCACCGATTTGTTAACCGCTTTGATAATTCGCAGTGAGCTGGCATTTTTATAAAGTCCATAAGCTCAGGATCCTTGTCAGAACAAGAATCTAATAGAGCGTCGTATTAAAATAATTTAATAAGGAATTCCAATTTTAAAAATTACATGTTTAATGAATTTTACACATGTAGCTCCTCACACTAATATTTATATTCATATATTTAGTATACTTGAATTACTAAATTATTGCTTCCAAGCTCTGTCACAGTATCTTGGCTTTCGTGGGATATATGTAGATAGTTCATTAATACAGTTTTTTCGTAAATTCCAAATGCAGAAGAGGATTGATTTTGATTTTGTCTGAAAGACTCCCAAACGGAAACGATGGTATCAATATAATGTGTAGGAGCAGTATTTTATATCCAACAAACGACCTATAAAAGTTTGAAGAGAAAAGTTGACGTTTAACATCCATGATGCGAGAGATTATCAATTCTCCTTCTAGTAAGCGGACTGTGGGGTATGACGTAATCTAAGATCATTCCAAACACTGAATTTCTATGAATATATAACCGATGATTGTACACCTTCGAACTCCTTACAGAAATGCAACCCTTCAAAGTCAACTTTCTTGTTCTATATATTCTTTTAGCCAGCTTACAGATAAGAAATCTATGATTTCATTGTTTTAAGAGGAAAGGTTGACCTGAAGAAAATACAAATGTATATATAGGCAAGTTTTTACAGAAAATCTGTAGTGTTTCGATGTCATCCGTTTTAAAATATTAATTTTGCAAATATTGATTAGCTCAGCCTATTCAAACCTACGATTCCAAATGTTAATCAGAGAAGTTAGACCAGTAAAAGAGCTTTAAGTAAATTAAATGACGACAATTTAAAATAAAATATAAATCATACCTGTACAGTTCGGTGGCCATCTTGGTGGCATCGGCAATGTTTCGGCAGTCCATTAGCCAAAAGCGTGCTGACACGGTCGTTGTGAACGAGACGCAATCATTGACAAAAGTCAGCGGTGTCGAACCAGTTACATCCTCCCATTGGGCTCGTGACGGACCTCCTGCGTTTGTTTATATTTATTTGATATGCGTGAGTATGCGTGTGTTTATTTAAATCAGAGAAATTAAATTTAAATGTCATAACCAAATGAAACAAAATAAATCCAAAAATAAAATTAGAATCATATGTGAATGAGTTTTGCGAGTTTCTGAAATTGTATGTAAATGAAAACAATAAGTATAAAAAGGGCGCACCTAAATAATTATGAAAATAAAATGTAAAATGTCCTACAAAAACGAATCACATTCCAAAAACGGAAAAAGCAACAAAAAAATAAAATCGATTATTTTAAGTATAGTTTATGAACTTTAAAAATGTACACTAATTTCAAATTTGTATCGTTTAAACTAATGGTAATTTATATGAAACCATTACTATCAACCTTTAAAGTATAAGTTTATAATTATATATATATATAATAAATGTATGTACAGTTTTTTTATTTTGTGTTGTTATTAGCTTTTTTTTAGGGTTATGTAGAGGTACATCGGCTGCGTGTTTACAGCTAATCATGCAATTTTTCTATTTTTTTGAGATGTCAAAATATGTACAATTTATACAGTTATTTAGGAGGAAAGGGATTCATTGATTTTTATTTTTTTTATACTTGGGGACCATGTTTTGTATGATGGTTTATTTGTAATTGAATATTCTTAATATGTTCGAAAAAAAATGCGCGACAAAAGTGTGACTGAACGATGAGGAGGAAAGGAAATGACACAACAACAACAACAATGCGGATGAACTCATGAGTCATGATGTCAATAAATATATACACACACACACAGACAGATTTAATACTGATTTTATAAATAGGTACGTAGCATTATTAGATATATGTTGAGCAGGTGATTAAGTGACAGTGATGTACGGTAGCGGGGGTTGGGTGGAGTTGGTGGGATACGGCTAAAGCTTATGTCATACTTGCAGGCGCACAGTGTGTTTGTGTATGTGTGTATGTGTGAGTGGAAGTTGGTTAGTGTGTGTTTGCCAAAGTGCAGGAGAATTGTTTATGTTGAATTGTTCTTTTCCGAACACCCTCCTTTTGTAAATCACATACGTATTATAAAAAATGTTTAGAGGAGTTAATGGTCAAAATAAAATTACGACATGAACATAAACAACGAGATGTAAGAGAGGTGATAGAGTGGGTGAATGTATATTTGTATCAAGTTGTATGTGAGTGCGCGTGTGTGTGTGTGTGTTTCTTTAAATACTAAATAATACTATTTTTTGTATACAAAATATATTGGTTTGTAGCAACGGTTTCAGAAAAGTTCCCTTGTGGGCAACTAACTTTATTTGGATATCAAATTTTGTTTGTTGTGTTGGCATGGCGATGCTCTTTTTTACTCGCTCGCTTTTGCTCTCTCGCTCTCCATTTTTTTGTATGCCATCATATTTTTATTGTTTGTATTTTTTTTACTATAGGTCAAGATTATTTTTGTTGTTGTTGGTTTCGGTATGTATAAGTATAAAAATAAGCGAATTTGAAATTGTGAAAGTGATTAGGGATAATAAGAATAAATTTATAAAATAAATTGCATGGCATATGGTGGGTGTGTGTGTATATGTGTTAGTGAGTGAGTAAGTAAGTGTGTGTCTGTTAAATGTTAGAATATATTAGAAATTTTTGTATACGTTACTAAATTACAAATCCAGGATTATAATTTAATTTGGCTTTGGGTTCGGATGAGGAAAGGATAGGTTTTTTCGGTTATTTTGTAAATATGTGCTTGAGTGCGGTGTTTTTGGAGAAAGGTTGAGTTGTGAGAGAGTGAGTTGTACAGTTGGCACCATTGTTTTCCAATCAATTCGTAAATTGTAACGTATATTTTTATAATAATAATAATAATAATAATAATAATAATAATAAGTTTATGTTGCATATTAGGTGAAAATCGTCTCATTTTGGTATGGTAAACAAAAAAACGAGTATTGATTTTTTTGGCGAGGTGAAAGTTTGTTTAATGTTTAAATTTTATTATTTAAATATAAATATAGTATATATATACAATGCATATAATAGTTTATATTTGAACAAAAAGTAGTTTATGTAATATGCATATAATATATAATATAATTATACTCGATTTTTTTTAAATATTTTTTTTTTATATAAAATGGAAAAAGATTGGCTAAGCTGAAGTATTTTAAGATGTTAAATCAAAACGGAAGAAAAAAGATAACATATAACAAACCAAAAAACAAAACAAAATGAACAGTATACATTTTCAAAACCAAAATTGACATAATCGTTTGTTTTTTTTTTAATAATTTAATTTGCTTTTTTGGTTTTTGTTTAATGTCTTTTTCGGTAATTTGGTAATTAATTTGTGTTAGTTACCTTTTAGAGATCTTTTCCGAAACACACCTTTGATGTAGAGGAATGCGTGCACACACAGGCATTTTCGCGTTAGTATACGAAACAAATATTATATATATGTTACACACACATGTATTATAAAGTTTAGTATATATATATATAATGTTTGTGGTTTGGACTAGTTTAGGGGTAGAGGGTGGTTGGATAGAGTGTGGTGGGTGTTTGTTGGACTAGGGATTTTGAGGAGGGGGTGGACATGAATGAGAACAGAAAAGTAGAAGAAGAACGGGGTGCGTGTGATGAGTATGTGGATCGTTGTTTCGGTCCTGCGCAAATGATTCTAATGTATACGGAATGCCACGGTCGCGTTATCTTCAAACGTGTGAAATAAATTCTTAAAAAAGTGTTGCCGTGTGTAGCGGGATATCGTGTACCAGTTTCCTAAGATATTAGAATCATGAGACAAAGATCATCATTTTAATCATGTGTGCAATATTGAAAATACAAAGGAGAAATTATCAGGTCGAGCGCTTGGAATAAAAAAAACTTAAAGATAAAATAATATAGAAACAAATATATTAGAAACACATCCGGTGAGGTCTTATTTTTATCCTATTTAGTTATATCGATTATAAATATGACATTTTCTAGGGCTATATATAAAATTAAAATATTCTTAAATTAGACCCTTAAATTAAAAAACCTGTTAGTATGCTGTATCATTCCTAACCACAATCTTTTATATATAGACTCGAAATGGTTCAGTTTTTCCATTAACGGGCTTGTAATGAACATCTCTTTCATCCTAGGCCGTATTTTTTATTTTCTGCGACAACAGATGGCTTATTTGAGCGTATATTTAGAGGTAGGACCTTATAGTATACGCGTGAATGTTATATGAAGTCTAATATCAAGTCTGACTTTGTCCACCAGGTTGCATAAAATATGAGCTTTTATAGATAGCTGAACCAAACAATCCTCATGTTGATCACATTCTGGCCCACCCGATGAGAAGCTAGATTGGTACAGATCCTTTCGCAGGATGCAATTGCTTCGAGCGAGGGGTAGTCGGTAATAAAATTTGTGAGGCGGGCCGACGGTCTAGATTTCTATGCATTTCTTAGCTCAGAAAAGAAGCTGACGGTCACGGCGAACAGGCGAACTTGGCTCGCGATAAGTTGGATGAGATGGTGGAAAAAGTAGAATTCGCAGTCGTGCTAAAGCCAAGGCAGCACGACAGGCAAAGAATCAGACGAGAGTATAGTACAACAGGCAAAAGAACGTCAGTAATCATAACAGTGCCAGGATTTAACCAGCCAACGTCTTCTGGATCGGAATATAAAGTTGTTGTAAGAAGCTAAAAGGTAGCCACTTTGGTAGCTATCTAAAGGTGGTGGTATCCAGTTCGGTAAGGATAAAACTACGATATAGGCAAACACAGAGGAGTCGAAATGAAAAGGAAAGAGAGAAAGGATGGTACCAAGATCCAACCCTCCGATGACTCTCTCTTTGAATAGTTTTTGCAGTAGGAAATTCCTTACTGGGCCTCCTGATGGACAGGAGATTAATCTCCTATTCTATCAGGCTACAAAGGTATAAGCCATCCTAATCAAGAGGTAAGCTAGACTTCCAATCGAGGTAGAGCCTAGCGAATTACCAAAATCCATAAGTTGTATATTATATAATACATCACTGCACTGCGATCAGGAGAAATACAAGTCAAAGCTGCGAAGTAAGCACTTCGGATGTGGTGCAGTTCTCAAGACCCAGCTTAACAGTAAATATCACAGTCATTGGATTCGTGGAATCATCCAGAACAAAGGCTACGGTGATATTGGCCATTCTCAACAAGAGAAAAGTTAACCCAACAACCAACGATGGGCCAATATGTTATCAAATCCAGACATCTTAGCGTATGGTACAACACTAAAAAAGCGGCCAGGAGTAATTAAGTTAATCTAATCTAATCTAATACTATTTACTAATTTAATTATGACATTAAACCATAAAAATAGTAAAAAAAACATGATAAATACTTAAAAAAATGTCTATACTTAATACATTTTAACAAGCATTCGCGATTATATCATTTTCAAACAATTAAAAAACATTTTATTTCATTATCTTAAAACTGGTCTAATAACTCGACAAGTCAAAGTTAACTGCCTATTTTCAAAAAGATTTTCAAACAAAATAAAGGTGATACAAATTCAGAAACATTGTTTTCACTTGCACAATGTTACTATATCTTCTCACAATATTCACTAACATAATGTTGACTTGGTAAATAAATACCTAAAACAGTAAACATTGTTTCATAAAATTGTTTGGTAACATTGTGTTAGTTTTGTAACAAAGTGTCAAGACATACTCTTTTTTACAAAACTTTGTTACTACATTGGAATGTCTATAATTGTTGAGTTTGTGTTGACACTCTTATTTATTTTCTGTTGACACATGACATAATTCTGGTTTACGTTTTGAACCGGTTCCAATGTTTTTTATTTATATTTAATCTTGTTTCGAAAATGCAATTAAAAGGGGTAACTTTTGAGGCAAAGACAGATGCGTCAAAGACACTTGCGGTAACGAAAATTGTGGCAATGTCAAATGAGACAAAATTGAATTGGGCAAAATTGTACTTTTTAAGGCGTTTAAAAAAAAAACAACAACAACGTTTTCCTTTTTCACGCTGATCATAACCCTTTTTTGGTTGCCCCTATCACCCTTTTAAGGGGCTTTAAAGTTTAAAAAATTAAATAAAAATAATTAAATTATTAAATTTGTTTCATTAGAGCTTGGGTATAGTCAAATTTGGGGGTGACAATAATTTTCATAAAAGTAAAAAAAAATCAGCGCTTCTTCCCCAAAAAAAAAAAATATATAGGGTTGTAGGGGTTCTCCCGATAACGTTATTCTATAAATTGTGGCGGCATGAAATAGACCCCAAAACATTTTCAGTATACAACAACAATCATGTGCTGCGCAAGCGCAGCACTCTTCTTTTTTAACAAAAACACAAAATGAAGAAGAGAGAAAAGAGATTTTGGGATATTTTTACAAGGTATAGTTTGCCTGTCACCGTGCATGACATAAAAGTGCCAAATCTGACCAAATTGACGTGCTATTTGGCTATAATGCCAATTAATATACTTTGACATATATTGTATATACGCAATTGCTTTTGGAACATGGATATTGAATTTTAAAACAGCGTTTATTTCTATACACATTATTATGTTAATTGCTTTTTGTTTAAATCGCACCGCATCGCGTTTAAAAATTTTAATTTAGCAGAGAATGGGAAGAAATTAGTGGATTTACTTTTAATAAATATAATAAATATTATGATGTTTAAATATTTATGCTTATATTACACAGCATCCATTTATAAATTCAATGTATATGTAAATTATTAAACATTCCATTATATTCTCATTTCACTCATTTCAATATATAAAATCCATGGCCATAACCTTGTCACTATGCTATATTTTGCAAAATGGCCATTTGAAAGATGACACACTTTCCCTCAAGAATCCATTTTCCACTTAATTATCGTGCCCACCAGTACCCTGCCCTTTGCAATTTAATTTTAATAACTAATAAGAATAAAATGCGTTTGTGTACAGTATAAATGTCCCCTGTCCGTCCCCTATATTTACCTAGCAAGGAACCTACTGAATTATTATGCCTATTTTGAAAAAAAAATCCGCTGCCTAGGATCAAACCCGCGTTGTGCCCCTCCCAAAAAAAAAATAACATAAAATTTTCGAATGAACTACGATTGGTCAAATTGCGATTGGTCGAATCACGAATTAGATGTTCCTGGTGATCGGTTGGGTATGTTTCCTCACCTCTTGTTTCACCGCCTTGTGTTTTACCGATATTGGTTCGACGCCACTTCTTTCACCGTTTCACTGTGTCACAAAGTGTCACTGTTTTTAAAAAACCTATTTATTGTATGGTAACTATATAATTTAAACATTCTAACACTAATGGAGAGCTTAACTTTAAAAATATGTAGTAATTTTAAATAAATTTATCGGATACGTGTGTGTTTTTTTATTTGGAAAACCATTTTTAAAACCACGTGTGAGCGATGAAACATCATACCGGAAAATTATTAAAAATAAATAAACAAAAAGTCGGTTAACACCGAGTCGGTGAACCGATATTCTGTTATTCGTGTGTCGTCCAATCGTTATTCGAGCCAATGAAATTCGGCCATTGAGAAAATCTGTAATCACAAAATCCTCAAACACAAAATACTCACAATAATATTATAGCCAAAATGTATGTAATAGTTCAAGGTTTTAAATAAAATGTGTTGATTTTATTTGTTTAGTATTATTTTTTTGTGAATTTAGTTATTTTTTTTTGGATTTTTCAATATACCTCAATCGGATATGTTGCAACAAGAAAAAAAAGGCTGCCAACTTTTACAATCGTCTGTCGACCAACGCAACCATTTACGCCAAACACACACTCTCGTTGAATATATATA
>JAAAKO020026963.1:0-13933 GCA_010015015.2 Bolitophila cinerea
AAAATGCGCGATAAGATTTAGCGCGAAACTAAATGCATATTTTCGACGTATTTTAAAAGGTTTATAATATTATTTTATTATCCAGAAAAGCTTATAGCACGCCCAAGCGCGTGCATGACATTTGCGCTTCGCGCATTTTTATAAAAACAACAGATTTCAAAATTAAAAAGCTTTCGCGCTATGTCTCAATCGGTCTAAATGCAGCTTAGCGTTAAATCCTCTCCCGCTAACTACATTGCACAATAAAGCTCATTGATTGGTCCTCCTTGGAGTTTATGGCTATCTTTGGCCAGAATGACTTCAAACGGCCGTGGTTTGTAGGTCACTTGTCTGTGATCGAAAAAAAAATCATAATATTGAATAATTCTAAGTTAAATCAACTAAACAATTTTAAAACATGATTGAACCCATTGTTTCTATATAAATGTGTATGTATTGTATTATATATAAAACGATGAGAGAAATTTTTTATTTTTAAATGAATCTCAAAAACATTTTTTAACGATTTGCAAAAAATTGACGATTACTTGATAGTGGTACATAATTAGCGAACTCTTTTAACAAGGTCGTTAGAATTATTTCTTAAAATTGTTGTTAAAATATGTTTCTAAAAGCTATTTAGCTTACATTTTAAACATCTAGTATTATTAAATTCAAAATCGGCACATATATGAATAATTATGTTTTGATCTAGTGGTTTTGATGTGTCTACTGAATTCATACGAACAATTTTAAATTTGTTTTTAAATATTAATTTGTTTGAAATAGATTAACTCAAAGAAATAGATAGCATAGAAATATATATCGCTGGAACTGTTCTGAATTATTTGGCACCAGAATAGGACATTTTACATAATTTTAGTTATGTACAAATGACTAGAACCATCAAACATTTAACGGTAAATGCCCTCACCAGAAATGCTCCATTATAAATTTAAAATCACGAAATTATGCAACGGAACCAGACTTTCCGTTAAAAAAATATTCCAAACGTGATTAAAGTAAAAATATTTAGCGGTCAATTTAAAGAAGAAAATGTGCTGTTTCTGTGCATTTTAATGATTTCTAGCCAAAGGACAATTGCTAAGTGTTGCTGGATATATTTTGGAAAACCCATGTTATTTGTCAAAAATATTGTACACTATCCACAAGGAAGGGGAGGATTCTATACTATAACGTCGTGACAAAAACGTCGTGGTCTAAATCGATGTATGTCGTGACAAAAACGTCGTGGTCTAAATCGTCGTGGCCTAATACCTAATATGTCGTGGATATTCTTGTCCCTGGTCTTTCACTCCTTTTTTGCTACCATTCTGCTTGCAAAGACAAGCAAACAATACATACTTTGGAAACAGTATTTTAATAGCGCGCACTTTCTTTTATAATTAAACAAAAACAAAAAAACTGACGAAATACAATTGTTAGATTTAAATTAGATTAGAAACACGACACAGATTCTGAAAATATACATTTTATTTAGAAATTCTGACGTGACACAATTTCTTAACATTTTTTGAAATTTGTTTGTAAAAAAAACAAAATTTAAAAACAGAATACTATTCTTTAAGATAACAACCCATGAAAATGGCGGCCGGCATGAAATATCTAACACAGACATACATCACACGAAACAATTATTAAAAGAAAATAAATTTTGGCAAAAATAAAAAATATGTTCATCTTACCGCAGATATTCAAATTAAAGAAATTTAAATAAGAAAAATAAAATAATATTGGCATACATCGATACATCCCAATGCGACAGTTTAAAAAATATTATTGCACACTTTTCATATAACGACTTACCAATACTAGATGATATGTATGTCCGTGGGATATATATGCGCAAATATAAGATTTTTATTTCGTTTGTACGAAAGTCAATATAACATGAAACAAAAGTGGGATGTATGCCGTGGGAAATATGCCGCTTAATTGAATGACCGTTGAGATTATTTCTCAAAGTATTATTTCAAAATGAGCTGTGGGACCTGTGTCCGTGGTGTAGAAATCGTATCACCAAATGGTGGATAGGAGAAGTGGAATAGTACTATTAATAATTAACCTTCAGATTTTTTCATAAATTTAATTATTTAATTTATCAAAGCCAATTTCAGCATTTATACCATCAAAAAATATATGGAAGATTTATACCACGACGTTTTAGGTTTAAGATGTTTTATGATACGACGATTTAGTCTACGGTGTTTTTGGCCACGACATTATATGCCACGACGAATTACGCTACGACGTTTTAAACCACGACATATTAGGCTACGATTTAGACCATGAAGTTATAGGCAACGACTTTATAGGCCACGACGTATTTGTATCACGACGTTATTCAACTACGACGTTTTAGGCCACAAAGTTTTAGTCACGACGATTTAGGTAATCACCATAGAGGGTAGCTAGTGTGGACACATTCAAATTCTGAGCCGTTTTGAATTGATGTTTTTTGTTCAAATTTGTTTTTGCACTTTCCATCAACAAAAAAAAATGTTGATAGTCTACCTTTAATTTGTAATGTGACAGAACATGTTATTAAATAGTAACTTTTTTATTTTTGTTTAAAACAACACGAAGGGGTTAGTTTGAACAATTGGAATGTCCACACTAGCCCTACTTACATTTATTTTTCGAAAATTATTCCAAAGTAATGGACGGCTTTCATTTTTACAGAATAGCATCTTTAACATTTGTGAAATTGGCGGCGGCATGAAATAGACCCCAAAACATTTTAAGTACGCAACAGCGCAAGCGCAGCACTCTTCTTTTATTTAACAAAAAAAGATTTTTACAAGGTATAGTTTGCCTGTCACCAAACTGGCATAACAACTATGACAGAGGCCCCAAAAGTAATAGCAGACAGATAAAAAGCAAGTTTTTCAGATTGTATTTGGTTATAAGTGCTGCTGGTATCACCATTTCAACGGTATTCATGTTTCCACGGAAAAAATGCTGGAAGTCTTAGATTATCGTCGAGAAATGGATAGATGACAAAAAAATGTGTAAGAGTTTTAAAAAACTTAATAAGGACTTCGATCTGTTCAAGAATGAATAAAATTCTGATATTTATGGATAATTTTATTTGCCACGTAGCGATCGAAGCAATTACTTTTGCGAAAGCCCATGAAATCGTGCTGCTAACATTCCTGCCTCGTTGTTCGCATCGTCTTCAGCCTTTTAATGTTAGTCTATATGGGCAATTTTTGCAACAGTAATAGAAAAAATAAAATAGGTACAACTAATGGACTTTCTTCTATTAACTAATTTCTTGAACGCTAGTAAATATATGGCTTTATTCCTTAATTCGGTTCAGAAATAGAAAACTTTAATCAATGAGATCCAAAATAGCGTATACGATAAAAATATCACATCTAACATATTTATTGATCTTAAAAATGCTTTTGATACCGGAAAACACCTTATAATTATAAACAAATTAAAACGAATGAACATGTCTCATGACTTAATTAAACTAATTAAGAGTTTTAAGACTAACAGAAATAGTTTGTTCAAATTGTAAAAGAAACGTTTAAACGCAGCACCACTTTTCATAATTTCCATGAATGACTTTTTCCAAATATTAGATATACTTGGCAAAGCAACATGTTTTAAACTAACGGAGCTAATAAAAATTAAAAAAATTCTACTAATTTAAATAACATAAAATAGATCTAACATAATTGCCAAATCGGTCTTACATCATTTAGAAAAAAATGTAAGATCATGTAACATACAAAACGCACAAAAAACACATCACAATCACAACAAAGAACAACAATCCGGACCCAAAAAGTTTATTTATCCGTAGGACAACTGGACAAAACTGCTAAAACTGCTTATTAAATTTTGATGAGATGAAGTCGCAGCTTTACATTTTGACAGCAGTTATAGCGGAGTTGAAAGTTACATTGGACTATATCGAAACGTATGGTTGTGACTACTCCTGTCAATGCCGTTGATATGGACATCGATGAAGTGTCACAATTTCCACTTTCTTCCGAGGAGACATCAAACACTTACTTAATTCTATCACTCTCAAATCCATCTTCCAGCCCTTACGGGATATAGGGGCCAGTGTACCATATAGCACATGAGGCACGCGATCATTTTACGGGTTCACTCGATTGGTCAGATCATAGTTAATATGCCGCTGCTGAACAGCTACAGTCTTAAAGCTTATTTTGTTCAAGCACTCGCAACACATCCTTGATTGCTAAGAGTCCTTATTAGCTTTAAAATACACTCTAACAGATTCAAGGAGGCAACCAAATATACGTTTTTTTTATATCTCTATGTAGATCTTTCGTATTTCGTCAACGAACTGATAACATCAATGCCATGATAACGTGTTCTATTTTTAGGTGCGTTTGTATAATTAATTGAAGGCATCAATTGCCGTTTTTTGTTTGAAAAAAAATCTGACTTATTTGCATGTAAAAGTTAACCCACCACCAAAACTAAGCTTATGATAATCCGAATTCAAACTAATTTAATTCATCGTGTTATGCTAATTTCGAATATTGAAAAATAATATTTCAACAAAATTCAGTGTTCTTTTTACAGTTGTATGCTAATAAAAGTTATATTTTTGTTTATATCTAATTTGCCTATATTATAACCAACAAATATGCAAGAAAAAGATCAAAAATTGATTTAATTAATTTGGTTGCGTACTGTTAACCTGTTCCGATGTGCCGATAGCCAAGAGGCCCAGAATTTGATGAGCGCTTCTAGATACCACTATCTGTGAGGTCTCCTGTAAGCCTGGTTTGGGTTCATGGTCACTCAGAAATACCGGGCAACGAACAGGCAGACCTCTTAGTCAGAACTGGTAGCGAAGCCCGCTTCACTGGACCAGAACGGCCATCGCTGTATCATTATCACTTAGGAAATCGTGGGTGAAAGACATGTACCTAAATCGGCGCTTTATTTAGAGCGTAAGGGCTCACCTGCAGGTCGGGTAAATTGAATCTTCTATACATTTCCTCGCCGAGTGACCCGCGCTTTACATCCTCAGATATCAAGTGTTTCACACCTATAAGATCCCCCTTGGCTCGCTCCGTATTCTTCCTATTAGTAAGATTGCGGAGTTCGTCAAGAGACGAAAATACTATAGTTATAGCACAATGGGCCTACTCAGTGGCATATGTGCTGGACCTGTCTCTTCGAGACGGTTCCCCTTCCAATCATCATCATCATCATCACTGTTAACCTTTTTGTGTTTAATTTGACATAACAACTAATTCGATTATTATTTATTATATTATATTATTGTCCCCTTAGTAAGATTTTCTGAAATACATACCTGTTATTATTTATCAATATTAAAATGGTATTATAAACTTACTAAAACATACAGATTAATTTTTCCAATCAATGAAAAAATATCAGTCACTTTATATGAGATTACTTGCAGCATTTACTGTCAACATGTGAATGAATCAGTTGAAATATCATGCACACATTGCAAAAGGCCTCTGAGTCGCTTCATTTACAACTTGACTGTACACACTGTAGGGGATGCAGACTGCCCTATTTTAAACGAAAAACGGATCAGGAGCGAGGAAGAATCAACTATGGTCCAGATTAGCAACCGGCTGATATGATTCTTCCTACTTGTAATAACGCTGTGATAATAGACGACTCTACTACGATACGATCTGCTGTGATATCTGATTCGTCTTTGATGCCGGACCTAACTGTGTTTCTGAACCAAAGTCTGATACCTGACCTATCCAAACAATATGTGAATTTAGATTCCACTTTGATGCCCACCTGCGGTAATCCAGCATACTGTGATACCGATGCCCCCTCTGTGATACCAACAATGGCGTCTTCGTTGTCTTCTTCCCCACCTGAATCAGTCGTTCCTTTAGTACATAATATTAGCCATTTAAATGTTATTAATTCTTTGTTTATACACGCGGACTGAAATCAAAAACTAAGGACTTCTTATTGGCTAATGCTGCCTGCTTGTATACTAACTATTTATAACAGTGAGTTTTTTGAGGAAAACTTTACGCAGTGTATAGGCGTGTGTTAGGTCATCGCTGAATAGCAATAGAGATAGGGGAGTTAGGTGTTCTTATAGCTGTTCGATCCGAAACTGGTAGCGAACAAATTATGGTACCTAATACCGAATCAGTTTAGATCGTCTTTGTTAGACTCATTATAAATTGTAAAATAATTTTTTTGTGTTGCTTATACATGCCTTCAGGGTTGTTGTGTTCTTATGCAAAAGCTTTGAATAGTTTGTTTAGACATGCTATTCAGTAGTGGCCTATATGTAAACTGAACAATATATTTAATTTTCAGGGTAGATTGTTGGATCTGGCTTTTACTAGTAATCAAGATTACGTCACTGTCATTAAGAGTGCTGTGCTGTTGAGTAGAGTTGATGCTTACTACACTACACTAGAAATTATTTTTGAATAGAGTGTGGGATGCATATCAAGACCTAGTCCGATTGCAATGGTGTTTTGAATCGTTAAGTACTTTTATTCTGTCCACCGATTGGAACAGTCTATTTGCTAATTGTATTGAAGTTGGAAAACGGTTGACTTATTTTATGACATTATATCTCGCGTGGAACCGATACAAACGTAAAAATTGTATCTCAGATTATTCTGCGGACTGTACACTAATTCGCATCGTCACAGCGGAGTCTGTATGACGAGTACCTCCGGAAAATCTAAAATGACTTTGATTAAAGATCCCACCAAGCTTTGATACGTAGATAGTAAAAAAAAGAAGGTTTTCCTTCCATGATAAGGCTGAATGATGACAATTCCTCTGTTATCCAAGATATTTGCGAAATGTTTGAAATATTTTTTGAAAGTGTTTACATTTCTGAAGACGCAATGGAATCTTTATGGACGGATCCAGTTCGAAATTTAGATGTTTCCGAAACTGTAGAGTTCTTTTCTCGCAGTGATGTTCTTAATGCAATTTTGGGCACCAATGTGAATAAGGGTAAAGGTCCTGATGTGATTCCATTCCACCACTTTTCTTACATAAATGTAAATAATGCTATCGGTGTGCTTGAATATGGTTCACAGCTCGATGTTATATACACGGATATAAGTAAAGCTTTTGATAGACTGAGGCACAGCTTTTTAATTCAAAAACTTCGCGAAATTAGTGTCCATTCTTTTATGTTGAAGTGGATACAATCATATTTATGCAGACGAACACAATATGTTAAGATTGATACTTTAAAATCGCGTTTTGTAAAATGAGGTGTACCTCATATCAAGGTTTCCACCTTGGGCCTTTTTTCTTTAATTTGGTTATTAATGATGTAGTCAATATCTTTAAATACTCGAAATGTTTAATTTATCCGGAGAACTTGAAGAAATTTGCACGAGTTGAAACGGAGTTAGATTCACTCTCTGCATTGTGTGAGCGGAATTGCCTTTTTTAAATATCAGTAAATGTAAATGCATGACTTTTTATCGTAAGAGAATACCTATTAAATTTGTTTATTGTATAAATGGCACTACCCTAACAGGAGTGTCTGAAAAGGCTTGATTTAGGTGTTCTCTTTGATAAAAAATTATTATTTAGCAAACATGTAAACTTCACAATTTCAAAGGCTTTTTCTTGGTTTCATGAAGAGAATCTGCACGGATTTCGTTGACTTAAAAACACTAAAAAGCGTGTATTGTGGTCATGTAAGATAAAATTTAAAATACGGATCAGTTATATGGAATCCACGTTACGCAGTTCATTCTAATATATTGGAATCTATACAGAAGATTTTTTCTGTATGCTCTGCGCGGTGTTGTGGTAAGGGTTAAGGGATGACAGTTTTGTTCTTCCTCCCTACGCTGACCGTTGTTGGCTTTTGGCCTTACAATCTCTTTCAGTCACTTATTGACTTTACTGCAACTTCTAGAGTTACACGCAAGCACAATTTTCTTCGAGTCAAACAGCACAAAACTTTATATGGGAATTCTGATTCTGTGAATAAAATGGCTGAATCATTTAAGCGCTTTTCCAACTTTTTTGATTTTATAATCTCGCGTGACGCGTTCCGGCAAAGCATCAGAATCTCTCTGCCCTGATTGTTGGATGTGTCTTACAGGGGCCGGATTGTCTAAGCAGTGAGTTTATAGGTGAGTTGGTTTTTCGTGAGTTTTGTCACTAACTCACCGTTTGGTAGTGTCTAAGACAAATGAGAAAGTTTTATGTCAATTTTAAAACTCATCGGTGAGTTTCATACTCACCGATAAAAAGTTGATGAGTTTAGGTGAGTTTGACATATTCATATATTTATATAATACTTCCATCGTTAATTCGGTAACTATAATTAAACAACATTAAAAATGTTTCGGCATATAGTCATTTATAACTTATACGAAGAAGACCAAATATGTTTAAGGGTAGAACGTGCTCATCTACAAAATTCAAATGACCCATTTGCAATACCTACACAAAGTTTTATAGATTTATATCGACTACCTCAGTTTATAGTTATAAATCTTTTGGATCAGTTGATTCCGAAATTAGATGAAATGGAAAGGTCAACAGCTATTCCGCATCATCTTCAACTCCTCCTCACTCTTAGTTTTTTAGCCACTGGTTCATACCAGAGAACAATTGGACAAGACTTTATGCAATCAATGAGTCAGACTACAGCATGCAAATATATATCGCATTATAGTTGCAATTGATAAATATTTAATGCCTAAATATATAAAATTTCCAACAACACCTTTTGAATTTCAGAGAATAAAGCAAGGGTAAAATACTTATTATGTATATTCTAATAATTTAATATATTTTTAAATTACATACTATAGGTTTTACGAAAAATATGGTTTCCCAGGTGTAATTGGAGCCGTAGATGGTACGTATATTACAATATATTTACCCCTGACAGAAATTTAGATAGTCATTCAGACAATCATTCAGACAGTAGTTGAGACAGCCATTTAGACAATTATTCATACAGTAATTCAGACAGTAATTCAGACAGCAATTAAGACAGTCATTATTAAAATGGTTCAGACAGTCATTCAGAGAGTCATTCAGAGAGTCATTCAGAGAGTCATTGAGATAGTCATTCAGACAAACATTCAGACAGTTATTTAGATAGTCATTCTGACAGTCAGTCAAACAGTCATTCAGACAGTTATTCGGACAGTGATGTAGACAATTATTCAGATAGTTATTCAGACAGTCATTCTACAGTAATTCAGACAGTAATTCAGACAGTCATTCAGACAGACATTAGACAGTAATTAAGACAGTCATTGTTCAGTAGCTCGCGTTAAAATTTAAAAGGATTGATTGGACTGTATTCTATGTTTGCATGTAATAAAGAACTTCGTGTTTTTAGTTTTAAATGTATAAAGTTTTTTTAAAATATAATTGTACAAGATACCAGTTTCTGTACTGCGCATTACAGAAGCCAAAAATGAAAGAGAAAGTTTTCTAAAGGTTTCTAATTAGAACGAATTTATACAATAAATTAGTTCGCGTTCCAAGGATGTCGCCAAAAATCGTTAGTATATATTATCTAATAAGAAAATTCACAATTTTAAATTTTATTATGTAGTCTTAAACATTCCGCCCACTTGAAATGTATTTTATATATTTCACAAATGACTCTAATCCTAATTGAAAGGATGAAGTTTTAATGAATTCTTCCCTAGGAATGATGCAGATTTTTCCAACCGGCATTTTTTTTTGTCCACCCTTGTATTTAAGTGTGACCACTCGCACGAGGCTGTCTGATCCTGGGTGCACCTGAGTAATGCGTCCAAGAATCAAATTTGAGGGTATAAGATTTTCAACTATGATAAATCATAGAGTTCCAAGTTTGATATTATCCCTTTGCTTGCGCCACTTGGTCATCTCCTGTAGTGAAGTCACATACTCTCGGTGCCAACGAATCCAAAATTGCTGAACCTTCTGTTGTAGAAGGTGCCAACGAGATATTCTTTTGGTATTTACGTCAGTAACAAAGGGATCCGGAGAGCTATTTATAGATTCCCCGATCAAGATGTGACCTGGAGTTAATGCCTCTAAGTCTTCTGGGTCGTCATGCATGGCACATATTGGTCGAGAATTCAAAATAGCCTCGATTTGTGCCAGGAAACTTGTAATTTCCGACTACTCGTCGAAGATGGTGTTTGACGGATTTTACTCGGGCTTCCCACAAACCTCAAAAGGTTGGAGCGCCGGGTGGGTTGAAGTGCCATTCCGTTCCCTCAGATGCCAAGTTGTTTGCCAGGTGTGTGTCGCGCAGTTGAGTCGTGATGAGCTGATAAAGTTCACGCAACTTCTTATCAAAATTTATTCCGCAGTCGCTGTGGAGATAGCGCACCGACCACGGCGTGCCACGAATTGCCTGAATGCGACCGGAAAAGAATCGGTGGTTAGACTACTCACCAATTCCAAGCGCACCGCCTTTGTTGTGAAACACACGAAAAGCGCAATGTACGCTTTTGTTGTATTCGTTGCCAGCCAATACGTCCTTCTCAACGATCCCCTGTATTGACACAATCCGGGGTTTTTCGTCAATGTTGGTTTGATTATCGACAAATTACCTTAGCCAAAACTTTTCCTTTTTTGAAAACCAATGTGGTCCAGACCATCACAACTCCAAGCTCACCAATATGGATGCGAAAACTCCGCGGGATGCGCAGTCGGCTGGGTTCTCAATTCCAGGAACGTGTCTCCAAATTAAGAGATTCGTTCTAGCTTGTATTTGTGAGACTCTGTTGGCTACGAACGTCTTCCACGAATTCGATAGTTTCTGCAACCATGCGAGCACGACAGTTGAGTCAGTTCAAGAAAAAACATTCCGCGTTTGGAATGCGAAGTGCTCTTTTTACATTTACCAGTAGCTTAGACAGGAGAACAACCCGGCACAATTCCAATCTCGGTATGCTGATCTTTTTAACAGGTGCAACCTTGGTTTTTGCTGTCACTAGGCCCACAGATATTAGACCATCCTTGGATATTGTGTGTATGCACCGGATGCATCACAATACGCATGAAACTGAAACGAATTGAATTGAAATTGAATCCTCAATTGATTTAGTTGGGGCAGGTCTCGCCGAAATATGTCCCAATACTCGAGCAAGGGTGTTTGAAGAGGTTTATCCCAAGCCAGTCCTTCCGCCCACAACGTTTGCATAAAGATTTTTGGCAAAATGATTGTCGGAGCCAGTAGTCCGAGTGGATCAAACAGTCGTGCGACGTCAGATAGCACCTTCCACTTTGTTGGTACGTCATTGAGGTCTGGCATTTCCACCTTGTATGTGAAGTTATCTGGGACAGGATGCCAATAAAGCGCAAGTGTTCTGACGGTCTCCTCCGATTCTAAATCAAGGGTAAGGCTAATTTATCGGTGATTAGCTGAAACAGAATGCAAAATTTTGTCAGTATTTGCGGACCATTTTCTTTATTCCATTCTGCCCACTTGTGTCACAGCCTGTCATCAAGTCGTCCACATAAAAGTCGGAGAGGATTACCCGACTAGCAATTGGATATCGGTCGGCTTCATCGATTGCCAATTGTTGCAACGCCCTCGTGGCCAAGTACGAGGCGGATGAGGTCCCGTATGTCTTGAGACAAAAGTGCGCATGTCTTCGGCAGGTGAGTTGCGCCAAAGTATGCGCTGATGATCGCATTGTTCGTCGGCAATTAGGATTTATACATCTTAGCAATGTCACTGAAGAATGCAATTGCATGAGTCCGAAATCACATAAGAACGTCCACTAAATCTTCCTGTAGCCTTGGTCCAACTATTAATTTGTCGTTAAGTGACACGTTGGAAAATGATTTGTGTGAAGCGTTAAAAAAAATTGTAGTGGTGCTCGATGATTTAAAGACGGGATGATGCGGTAGATAAAATGACTTATCGTCCGGGCGAGCAGTTGACACAAGTTTCATGTGCCTAAGTAATAAGTACTCCTCCATGAACTTCGAGTACTCGTTCCGTAGATGTGCATCTCAAAGCGGAGTTCTAAGCTTGCCAATCATCATTGCACTAGGTTGAATAATCTCTTAATGGAAGATTATTACCTTTATAGAGGACTTCGCTTCAATGTACAGTCCTTCCTTTTCATCCAAATCTTCGCTCTGATCGGCGTTACAATCTCTGTTAGTACCGTTGCGTTGAGGGTCCAATTGTAGATGCGCTGAATGCCGCGTGTGGCATTAGTGAACTTTCCGTTATTAAGGGCATCAGTCCTTGGAGGAGGATTGGGTTCCGGTTGAACTCAGGCTGAGGTTGGTTTTGTAACCCTTCGATTATATAAAATTACGGTACACTTTTCAGTCTTGATTGAAAAATTTCTAGTCCGAATAGCAAAAGAGCTGTCGTCATATCGTTCAGCAGAGGTTTCGCTTTAGTTTTTCGTTTTACTTTATTTTGGTTAGTGAAGAACTGCTGTCTGACGAGGAATTGGCTGCCAGCTAGCTGCAGCCGGCCAGATTACACCTCTGTTTCCGGCGCATAGCGATTGGACGATTGCAGCTCTTCTATCGTATTCTTGAATCATTTTGCTTCCGATTGAACTAGATTTTTGCGCGCTTTTTCGATATTCCATGAGATTTGCTTTTTGACAGGTTATTTAAAAAATCAAAAAACGATTTGATAATAAAGCAAATTAAAATCTGACTGAATTTTTTCAAATCATTCCTATATTTGGTTATTTGATTAAGTTCTTGTTGGAGAGGTAGTCAGGAGATTATTATTTTAATTTTATGATGGTAAAGTGATATTATGATTTAGAGTTTTAGTATTAAGTTCTTATAGTGATTACCGCAGCGTTGCCATCAGACTGCATGGAGCTTATTTTTCATATGTTTTTCAATGTTTTTCATATAAATTATCAACTCCTTATTTCTTGATATATTTAATTAACTTTGAAAACCATAACTTTAAAAATGTTAAGAAGCAGATATTTATTACAAACAATTTTTAATCTAGTGCCCTTTAAATTTTAACTAATATTGCCCAATTTAAGGATTTGGATTTGGGAAAATTTAATTGAATGTATTGTCATCGGCAATATGTCAATGGACCAGCACGATTGGATGAGTGGTAGTTTTTTTAAATAGGCCGCCGTAGAATCCGTGCAAGCACGTAATATAGAGAATTTAAAAATGCAATGACGTGTTTTGAACTTTTTTTACAATGTTTGTAAGAACGCAGCTGTCAAAAGAAGGATATTAACAAATGTAATTGAAAAATGTCGTATTAAATATTTATTATTTAACTATATGATTTCTAGGAATAAATTTAAAAAATCGGGAACGTACCGGAGAACAGTGCAGAAAGAGCTTTATTGTATAGAATAGCCCGTACAATTTCTGATGGCATTAGAAAACAACGAGAAGCTATAGTTTTAATTAATGAACTGTGCTATCTTCGATGCTTATGTTATAAGTAAATTGATTTACAAAAAGTGCCTATAAACATATCCCACGTTATTGCCCATGATAAGCATGATAACGAATTGTGAAAAACTATAATAGGGTTTCATGGCTTAAAATAACTCAATCTCGAAATTTCACGAAAAGTTTAAAATTTTTGGTATTCGGGATTCGGGATTCGGGACTCTGGAATAGATTTCCCGAAAAGATATTTTCGAAAATCACATGTAAAATCCAAAAATCCAGTGAATTTGGCTTAAAAGTCATTTAATATTCCTACTGAAATTCCGGCTACTATTCTCTCGCGCGAGTCGGGTAAAACATTTATTTTTAAAGAACAATTTTAAAACTAAACTCGCTCATGATATTCAAACTTAAAGAACGTCAGTTCAAATACTCAAATTGAGTGAATTTCTATCCTGATTATATATATTGATACATATTTCAAAAGAATTAATTATTACACTTTGAAAAAATAATATGATTTGCTTTATTTTATTCATACATAAAATTTTTTCACAAAAAATTA
>JAAAKO020026974.1:0-30105 GCA_010015015.2 Bolitophila cinerea
ATATTTTATTAAAAATGTACCAAACATAAAAAAAACATATTTGGTAAAAAAATAATGGTGACAGGCAAAATATCCACACATAAAAATTGGAATATTTAACACATATGGTATTTTCAGTTCAGACGATTTTTTCAACCGATTTTGATCGGCTGCCATCTCTGCTAAAACGCAATTACCAAGACGAAACTTATATATTTATCTTCGCTTCTTTAAATCACTAATGACTTTCTTCTTCTTCTTCCCCATTTTTGTAATACGCCTTTTTTATGTATAAACAAATATGTTATATTGGTATGGTTCGTTTGGGTTTTAATAATAAAATATCTTTCATAAACTGTAGTATTTATATTTTGGTATAATGGAACTTTATATTATAATGCGAGCTCAACAAATGTTTTTTTTTTTTGATAATATGGTGTAGGTAACGTGTTTGTATTCAAAAACGTATATACGCAAAAACATAACAAATAATATTAAATAATAAAAAATATATATTAACTTATTTTGTATAATGGATTTTTTTCAAAATATGACAAAATGTGTGTAAAAAAGCATGTTTTATTTTTGTGTGTATTTCTTATTTTTTGCATGTAACTTGCAACACCAAAAAAAACACAATCGACGCACGCGGCCATCTGATTTGTTGTCCCTTGACCCTCCACGCCACACCCACATCAACTATACCATCCCTCAACCCCGTGTACACTCAACAGCCGGACGTCCAGCTATGAAGCCGAGTGATATGCTAGCACTGAAGCCACATTTAAAAGGTGCTAGTGGTGGCAGTGCATTTAAGTCGGCCATCTACCCGGAACCGTCTTCTGCAACGCCATCGCCACCCCTATTCAACTCCTCTATCATGGGCATGGCCGACTACGCTAACATTCAAACCACCCAAACTACCAATAATCTTAGTAAAGCTGTGCCATCAACAATCGCTGTCTCGAACGCCTCAAGCACAGCACCAAGTGCACCACCCATGTCGGACACTGGTGAACGGAACCACTCACCAAAACCCAAGAGTACAGTGTCTAACAATCAGTCATCCGCTAGAAAGGCTAATCGAAGAATCGGCCGACACGAGAGTCGTTACACAAGCGGTAAATTTAGTTATTTCCAAACCAAAACCAAAACTTTTGTGTTCGTTAAAACGTTTAAATTTAAAATTCAATAAATCAGTCATACATCTTTAGATAATTTAGGCGTTGACGTTTGCTAATCTCATGTTCATTTCCAAAATTCAGTTTATCGTTCATTCTCACGGAGTATCGTACTAAATTATACATATATTGAATGTTTAACCTAATCCCCAAATCCATATAGATTTATGATAAAATATTCTACAGTCTCGCGCACGCTTTTATCCTTACGCACGTATATCTTAACACTTCAAAATGATCACGCTGTGTAATGTCTGCAAAGTTCAAGGACACCACAAATAAAAAGCTTATATAGATATATTATTATGTATATATTCAAAATATGGACACATTTAACATAGTTTTACAGTAAACAATTAAATTTACCGGTACAAGTGCTTGCGTCGCGTCGCCACCATTCTTGTGTATTGATGGGAAAATGTATATAAATATTTATTGCATATTATATTCCGCGTTTTTATATAGTGGATACCATACATCTTATGTTTTCTGTACGTTTGAGATGCGGATGACGAGTTACTAACTGTATTTACAGATAATTCGCGATGTATAAGCGCAAACTCGCAGATTATATGTGTGTATGTATATTATGTATGCTAATTTTGTAGTTACGTACATGTATTATTATTATTATCATTGATTTTGCAATTCTTGTGTTAAATTAAAAATCTTTATTCTTTTATGCTATCCATGTAAAATTATTAGGCAATCATAGACCAATAGTAACAGTAGATTTAATATAAAATAAATATTTAATCAATATTTCGTTTTATTTTAAAAAAACGCGACTTTCATATAAATAAACCGAAGGGATTCAACCATGAATATTTGTTATTTTTGTCGTAGCCATCAATAACAAAAGTGAAACTTCGAAAATCGCAAATTTGTCTGGTCTACCGGATCGCAAGACGCGCATGCAATGGTGTGATCATAAATTGCAACAAATACCAATTTTTATGTAGCTTCTCTATATTTACGATTTGTATATATAACAACAACAAAAACATTACAATTTCTGAAAGACATTTACTGGTTTTTATTTATTTTAATACAATCGCAAAAGCGTGTTCTCTCACACAAGCGTAGCGAATTCTTCTATTTTAAATCGAGTCCGAAACCATGCACTCTTTTGATTGTCCATTTTTACCTTAAATCACCGTTATGCGTGCGTTATGTTATTTGTTTTGTATGTTGAATGTGTTATGTGTATTCACTGTATAATAAGTAAGAATGTTTATGTACATGCATGTTCCTAATAATGCTGGTGTAGAAGAAGCACATCTTGTAAATTATTGACATTACATTTTTTATGTTCTTGTTTGAGTGTTTGTAGATCACTCTTCGTTGTTGTTTTTAAAATGCAAATCTATTTTTTTCTTTTATTTATGATAACTGCATAAAATCACCTTAGATTCTTTAAAAAAAAACAAGATTAATGCGTAAATTATGAATTATATTTTTTTGCAAACATCACAAACAAAATCATTAACATTTGCCCATCTTCGTATGTTTTGACTCATAACAGAGGTTCGTCAAGAGGCCGTTCAGCAAGCTTTAGCCGCACTAAAAAATCGTCCGAAACCAAGTTTGCCAATGCCCTCTAAGCGAAGTTCGGTGCTAAATAGGAGTCCGGACAGAGATAGAGATGACTCAGGTAAGTGCTGTGCCAAAAATGCATACACCAATCAACATTCACAGCCCTCACGCTATCTCATTGACACACAACTGAACACACGGAATATACCTGCTTTTTGTTGTCATTTTGTTAAAAACAACCTTTTTTTAGTAATTTTAGATATTACAGTTATTGTTAGTATGTGTATTTTTAATTGTAAAGTTTTTTTTTAATGTTAGGGATTAATCAAACATGTATGTCATTTGTTTCTATAAAAACAGACTCAAGTTCCGATGAAGGTTCCATTCCCGAAGAGCGTATCTCTACGCCCGACAAAGAGTACAACTATCCCCGTGATCACCTTAGTAATTCAAGAGAACAAATGAAATTACCAACTCGTGATCATTCAGGCCGACACCAGTCAAATATTTCCGAAAGAAGTCGCCAGAATCTGCCGCCACCTGTATGCTAATCACACATACAAAGCAAGTATACTATAAATATTGACATTATTTGTTTTAATTACAGCCACAATCGGACACTTCAAGTGCTGGATCACCACCGACTGTCCATCGAATTCAAAAAAGCAGTTATGACATTACGGACATTTCTGAATTCCAACAGGGCGTTAGGCCTTGTAAGCGCATATTCACATTTCACAAATATACAATTTTTTTTAATATTATATTTTCTGTACATATAGATGCTGCTCCAGATATTACACAATTTAATAATACACGAAGAGGAGCAGACCGTGTTACAAGATACGTCAATGTATCTCAAACAGAACCTGGAGATACAAGTATAATTTCAACAGCCATTTGGAATAGCATATAGTTTTGCTAATAATCGATCTTATTTTGTAGGCACAACGGGTCGCTGGAAAGTTTCAGCAAAAATTCAGCAACTTTTAAACACTCTAAAAAGACCTAAAAGGCGACCACTTCCCGAATTCTACGAAGACAATGACATAGAATTAGAAATTGCTGCAAATCCCAAGGATCCAAATGCTCCAAAACCGGAAGGTAGCACTATGACCCCGGTGACCGGCGAACAGTTAGTCGTTCCGTCCGGTTTACCCAGAACTCTGGAGGCAGCACTTCAGCGTTATGGTACAAGCTCATTTAAGGCACCGATGGCAACCGTTTTGGATCCAAATGGAAAGCTTACTACGACATTAACATATGGAAAATTATTGTCTAGGGCTACTAAGATTGCCTACGCTCTATCAACGAAAGTCTTCAGTAAGGGTCCCGAGTCCATCACGCTAAAACCAGGCGACACGGTAGCTCTAGTGTATCCAAATAGTGATCCCTTAAAGTAAGTTAAACATAATATTTTCAAAGTTGATTTTAATAATTATTTTGTTTAGCTTTATAACTGCATGGTATGGTTGTATGTTTCGTGGTCTGGTGCCGTTACCTATAGAATTGCCACTTTCGAGCTCAGACTCCCCGCCACAGCAGGTTGGCTTTTTGTTAAGCTCGTGTGGCATTCAGGTGGCACTCACGTCTGAGGCATGTCTTAAAGGTCTTCCTAAGTGTACTACCGGTGAAATAGCTAAGCTCAAGGGATGGCCTCGTTTGCAGTGGTTTGTGACTGAACACTTACCCAAACCACCGAAAGATTTCAACACAAACAACGTACGCGTTAACGAGGAAGGCAACGCATACATCGAGTATACTAGCGACAAAGATGGTAGTGTTATGGGTGTCACTGTTACACGGCAAGCCATGCTAAACCATTGTAGGGCTCTGACCATGGCATGTCATTATACTGAAGGTGAGACTGTCGTGTGTGTCCTGGACTTTAAAAGAGAAGTTGGTCTATGGCATAGTGTTCTGACTTCAGTGATGAACGGTATGCATGTGCTATTTATACCGTATGCTTTGATGAAGCTTAGACCTTCATCTTGGATGCAGTTAATAACTAAATACCGAGCTTCGTGTTGCTTGGTGAAGAGTCGAGATCTTCATTGGGGTCTGTTAGCCACCAAAGACCACAAGGACATAAATCTGTCATCATTGCGCATGCTGTTAGTAGCTGACGGTGCAAATCCATGGTCTCTTTCTAGTTGTGACCAATTTTTGAGCGTCTTCCAGGCTAAAGGACTTCGTCCAGATGCCATATGTCCATGTGCAAGTAGCTCGGAGGTATTCACAGTGTCGTTAAGGCGTCCTGGTCGTGTTTCTGGTGGATTTACACCAGCTGCTACTGGTCGTGGTGTGCTATCAATGGCCGCACTATCACACGGCGTCGTTCGCGTGGATAGCGAAGACTCCCTAACGTCACTAACACTACAGGATTGCGGCCAAGTAATGCCAGCTTCAAA
This sequence comes from Bolitophila cinerea, assembly GCA_010015015.2. Lineage (NCBI taxonomy): Eukaryota > Metazoa > Arthropoda > Insecta > Diptera > Mycetophilidae > Bolitophila > Bolitophila cinerea. Next base: position 5,108 of record JAAAKO020026974.1, read on the forward strand.
CATGGTCGTTGTACGATCGGAAGGACTACCGGTTCTTTGCAAAACTGATCAGGTCGGTGAGATCTGTGTAACATCGGGTGCAACCGGAAACGTGTACTTTGGACTGGATGGCATGACGAATGCAACATTTAAAGTGCAGCCACTTTTGGAAGATCCCGATCCAAAAGATCCCACTTCGACAGGAAAACCTATTGGCGAGGAATTGTACGTACGAAGTGGTCTGCTTGGTTTCCTTGGGCCCGGAGGACTGGTATTTATTTGTGGATCTCGTGATGGCCTTATGACAGTTACTGGACGCAAACACAATGCAGACGATATAATAGCTACGGTATTAGCCGTTGAACCGATGAGATTTATTTATCGCGGTCGCATAGCTGTTTTTAGTATCAAGGTTTTGCGTGACGAGCGAGTATGTGTCATTGCCGAACAGAGACCCGACTGCTCCGAAGAAGAGTCATTTCAATGGATGTCTCGTGTACTGCAGGCAGTTGACTCGATTCATCAGGTTGGAATCTATTGTTTGGCCCTTGTTCCACCAAATCATTTACCGAAAACTCCTCTAGGTTTGTGTGGTATATTTATTGATTTTATCGTTTTTAAAAAAAGGACTTACAGGCGGAATTCACTTGTGCGAGGCACGACGGCGCTTTCTGGAGGGCTCTTTGCATCCAGCTAATGTTCTTATGTGTCCGCACACTTGTGTCACCAATCTGCCGAAACCCAGAGAAATTCATCAAGGTAATAAATTAGTGTTTTTGTTTGTGTGTTTGCTGCCATGCTTATCCTTAAAAAATAATATTTAAAAACAATAACATTAGTTGCCATTCGCCTAATAAAACATTAACCCCGACTTGAATTAGGCGCTCTGCAACAGCATCAAGTGTCGGGAACCTCATCTGGATGTGTTACAGACACATCTGTGGGTCCAGCATCAGTGATGGTGGGCAATCTTGTGCAAGGAAACCGTTTGGCCGTAGCGCAGGGACGTGACATTGGATTCTCGGAAGACAATGAACGAAAAGTATTATATTATATATAAGTATTTAAATAGTAATATTAATTTAATTTATTACTAAATCTTGTAGCATCAACTTATAACGGGAGTACTTCGATGGAGAGCAAACACTTCGCCAGACCATGTTTTGTATACACTACTAAATTCCAAAGGTAAACAAAACTGGTATTTATATGATTTTAAAAGTGGTAAAAACAAATTGTTTATATAGGCACAGTAGCAAAGACATTGACTTGTTCCGAACTTCACAAACGCTCAGAGAAAATAGCTGCACTTTTACAGGAACGTGGAAAGGTTAATCCCGGAGATCATGTTGCTTTGATTTTTCCACCTGGGCTGGATCTCATCTGTGCATTTTATGGTTGCTTGTATCTGGGGGCTGTTCCAATAACGATAAGACCACCACATCCTCAAAACCTAATAACAACGCTGCCCACCGTTCGAATGATTGTAGACGTATCCAAGAGTGGAATTGTTTTATCAATTCAACCAATAATTAAGCTGCTTAAGTCACGGGAAGCAGCCACATCAGTTGATCCAAAAAGTTGGCCAATCATTCTTGACATCGACGACAACCCAAAAAGAAAACTTGCGGCAATAGCTGTCTGCATATTGGACTCTACGGCGTATCTAGATTTTAGTGTTTCCACTTGTGGAAGACTTAGTGGCGTTATAATGACTCACAGGTAATACCAAGCCTATAAACATTATACGCGTATAATATATACGTAATCCATATTTCTACTTTACAGATCATTATCTAGTGTGTGTGCTAGTCTCAAGTTAGCCTGTGAGTTGTACCCAAGTCGACATGTGGCCCTTTGCTTAGATCCATACTGTGGTCTCGGCTTTGCCATGTGGACATTAATTAGTGTATACAGTGGACATCATTCGATTCTGATTGCTCCGTATGAGGTAGAGGCAAATCCGAGTCTTTGGTTAAGTACTCTCTCGCAATACCGTGTGCGTGACACCTTCTGTTCGTATGGTGTTATTGAGTTGTGCACAAAGGCACTTAGTAACTCAATTCAGATGCTAAAGCAACGAAATGTGAACCTGGCTTGCGTTCGTACATGCGTTGTAGTTGCTGAAGAACGTCCTCGTGTGCAATTGACACAACAGTTTTGCAAACTCTTCCAGGCCTTAGGACTAAACACACGATGTGTATCTACATCGTTTGGATGCCGCGTAAACCCAGCAATATGTGTGCAAGGAGCGAGCTCCGCTGAGAGTGCACAGGTGTACGTGGACTTGCGAGCTTTGCGTAATAATCGTGTGGCATTGGTGGAGCGCGGTGCACCCAATTCACTTTGTTTAATTGAGTCGGGTAAGTTTTTAAAAAAATATCTTTGTATTGCTTGTTTTAAACTATAACTGTATTGTTTTGTAGGTAAATTGCTGCCCGGTGTTAAAGTAATTATAGCAAATCCCGAAACAAAGGGTCATTGTGGTGACTCCCACTTGGGAGAAATATGGGTGCAAAGTCCGCATAGTGCAAACGGATACTTTACGATTTATGGCGACGAGACTGACTACAATGATCACTTTAATGCTAAACTCGTTACGGGACAGGTAACCGAGCAGTATGCTCGAACCGGGTACCTGGGATTCCTGCGTCGGACTGAATGCTCTCAGGCTGGATCTATTCTGGACGAAACAACACCCAGCATAGCTAGCCGAGACAGCGACACGGAATCGTTACATTCGCAGGGTACGTTGCCACATCCACCATCAACTACTGGTGCTGACCAGGAACTGCACGATGCAGTGTATGTTGTTGGTGCCCTGGACGAAGTGATCACGTTGCGTGGCATGAACTATCATCCCATTGACATTGAAAATTCGGTTTTACGCTGTCATAAAAAGATCGCCGAGTGTGCAGTGTTTACGTGGACAAATCTGCTTGTGGTTGTGGTTGAACTTGACGGAAATGAGTCAGAAGCTTTGGACTTGGTACCACTCGTAACGAATACGGTAAAATATAATCAATTTATTTTAAATGTTAAATGTTTCATTTGTTCTTTGTGTTTAGGTCTTAGAGGAGCATCAACTCATCGTAGGAGTGGTAGTCGTAGTTGATCCAGGTACTTAATGCTTAAATTATATGGTTTATACATTATACATGATCTAAACTCTTTTATTTTTCTCTTTTATTAGGAGTTGTTCCGATCAATAGTCGCGGTGAAAAGCAACGAATGCATTTACGAGATGGCTTTTTAGCTGATCAGTTAGACCCTATTTACGTTGCTTACAATATGTAAACAAATAACTCGCACAGACATCCACAACAAACAGAAACATATTATTATTCAATGTTAAATATTTATTAACGAGGACCGACAGTTTACAGAGAATGAAAGTGCTCCACGTATTTTTAAGTTTAAAATATTAGCTTTTATTTTCGAGACAAATGTAAGCGCCGCTCATGTTATACACACACACACACATACACTTATTACTAATTAATTGTTATTGTATTAAGCATTATGTTGACAAGACAGACGTTTTTTTAATAACTTAAATTTCAGTGCGTGAGCTTTTTACGTTAGATGTGATTGCATGACTTAGCCATTGGCGGTCAGCAGATGATTTTTTTTATATATATACATTTAAATTATAACTTTGTTTATTCTAGTCTATGTTTATAGGATCTCCGCTGAGTTATACTTTACTGGACTACAAGATATTAGCTAATATTAGCTAATGGAATCTTACGTTTTTTTCTACCAGCTTAGTAGGAGTTGTAATATGTGTGATTATGTAGTCTAAATCTACACAAACCGGTCGCACAAAATGTTCATTTTACACAAACGCTATAAAACTGAACGCGAAGACTTTTTTTTATTTTTATTTAGTATTTATTATTTCGTATATTCTCTTTATTTTTATAAAAGCAATGACTATAGTTAACGTAAAATAAAATAGATATATTGATTTTATATTTTATATCGTTTTTTTCTTCCTTTTTTATTTAAAATGGATTTCTTTTTGAAAGTACAACTTATTTGCGAACACATGTAAGAAAATGTGCTATTACATCTATATAATAATTCATCGTAAATGTTACAGTTAACGTTAACACAAATAAGAAGTATGGAAAAAAATAATATAATAAGAGGTAGATGTAAGAAAAAGAGGCAGATGACATATTAGTCGGTAATCGTTAATTAATATAATATTATATTTGAATTTAGTGTAGACAATGATTATCCTCTATAACTGTAATTAATGAAAGCATACACAATAATTATATGTATTCACACGACGTAACTTAACTATGTTTAAATTATTACAATTTATACTTGAACACAAAAAATTGCATGAACGCACATAAGCAAGAAAATGTGTGCATAATGTATTCCTTACAATATAATATTCATGAAAATAATGTTTTTTTTTTAAATAGTTTTTAAAAGTCTTTAAAATTGTTTTTTTTTGTGAAATACACGCACATGTATTTTAAAACAATTTATTTGGTGTTTTCCTTAATCTTTAAGAAGTCATAAAATTCTGGTACATTTTAGTTGCTTATTAAAAAATAAAAGTTAATATTTATTAAACTGTATAACAAAGCTTATTCAGTTGTTCTAAAAAATGTGATCATAAATTAAACACTTTTAATTTTTTAATAAATACTTCAATGTACCATTTACCGCACATTTTTGAAATAATCAGAGCACAATAATTGAATTTATGAGCAAATATTATTGAAAATTTATAAATTTTCATTTAAGATCAGTTTGGAAGTATGAGTTTTAAGTAATTTTAAATGTTTGCTTTTTTTAAATTTTGTTCGTAAACCTCTCTCAACTTCTCTTGAAAATGTGGTTAAAAAGAGTAATGAGCACGAGCTAAGGTGGAGTATCACAGATCTGTTTAAGAAACAGAAAGATAAGGTAATGTTTAATATATAACAGATTTTTATTGTTTATCGTTTTACTGGCATTACCGATATAAATATTTGATTATAAAGAAAATTCATGGAAATAATAATAATTGAAAAAAGAAAAAAATATATGTGTAGCTTTCTTTTAGATAGATACCAATCCGTGTTTGTTAAACTAGCTTGTTCTTTAATATGACCATTTTATTTTGCCTGATCTTGTTTTGCTCTTAAAAGTGTCAGTTCGTCTTCAATCTAAATAGCGTACAAAAAATACGTATTATCTTTTTTTAAATGATAACAAAATATTACCTCTTTACTCCTTTGAATGATCAGATTGTTGTATTCCTGCGCAATATTCAAAAGACTGCATTCAGAAATTAGAACTTTTTTTTTGTTTTGGTTCAATCCAGATCTTATTTGATCTAATTCGGACTTTATTAAAGTCATTTCGTTCTCAATCTGAAAAATTAAACATCAAACATAAAATATAAATAAAATACTTATACACAATTACCTCGTCGCTACGTTGAATGATCAGACTTGTATATATCTGAGCCAGTTCTACCAGTCCAGATTTTGATTTTAGAAGATCATTTAATCTAGATGCACGTTCTTCAACTAGTTCTGCTCGTAAAACCGACAATTCATGTTCAATCTGAAAATAATTTAAAAATATCATATAACCTATTCGCGCCACTCCAAATATATAATATAATAATACCTCGTTGTTTCTTTGATTAATAAGATTATTATAAATCTGTGCTTTTTCCAAAAAACTATTTTTTGGAATTGTACTTTCTTTTTGAATTGTGTGCGATATTTCGTTTGGTTTAGTGGTTTTGGGTGTATAGCTCTGTTTATAAATAGAATTTGTATAAATCCTTTTTTTGGCGGAAACAGAAGAAATGTACTTTCTTTTTATTGGCCTCCGAGTGCTTGAAGGCCAATCTGAATCGTTCAACCTTTTCTTTCTAGCTATTTCCACCAAAGGTAATTCTTCGTCATTTAATAAGTTTGAATATAGTAGATCATTTTGTATCTGTTCCTTGGATTTTACAATCATTTTTTTATTTCTTAGCACGTGTTTTTTATTTCCCGGAATAGATTGGCTTATTTGCAAATTAGATACCGCCGCACTATTTTCTTTTAGATTCATTTTATGAAGTATAACTTTAGCTATTTTAATTTTACTCCGCGCTGCACTATCTGCATCTGACATTATACCCACTACCTAATTTTAAATTAACAAAATGAAATATAAGGTCTTATCAGGTAGAAGTAGTAGTGTAGTATATAGTAATACAATATAATAAAATACTGTTAGGTAAACAGTTGTAGTTCTATTATGGCCGATTTATCGAAGCAGTTCAACATTTAAACCAAGTTTTAAATGGCATCCAATTTAGCTTACTCCATATAATTCAATATTGTCCACCAAATAATTGAAAATTCTCCACCAAATAAAATAATTTGTGTTCACATTATTTTTTTTTAGGAGCACATATTTATTTTTTGGAGAGCGATTTATTTTATGCCGTTTTAAATTTGAACTACTTTAATTCGATGTAATCGGGCATTAATCTATTTTAAATAAGAGGAAAGTTTAAATGTTTAATTAAATATTCTCATCCTGATTCAGATGTAAATATAAATATATATTCATTAAATTTAAGTCTACGATTTTTGTTTGGTCTGGATATTGTAGAATGATAATAAAACACTTGTACGTGACAATGATGCATCATGCCATGGCGATGATGGACTGATAATTGCTGGTAATGGTAATTTTTGCGATTTGTTTCTCTTTTTCAATTTATCTTTGAGTAAAATAAATAGTTTTAAAACTGACAATAAATAATGGGTTTGGGCTTATAGTAAAACAGTGACAAAAAATAATAAATAATATTTACCGGGGAATGGGATGGAATACACAAGTTTGTGCAATGGCTTTACAATAATCTTTAGTTTGCTTGTTTCTACCGCTTTGAAGGGTTAATGCCAAAACCGTTTTGCATCCCTAAATTTACCATATACTTCCTCATAAATATATATCGTCTATGTAGTACAAAAACTCGATATATACATATTATATATTGTTACGGTTCTGATAAAGTCGATATCATAATTATTTCTTCAAAAACAACAACATACACAGGAATTTTGATTCATACTATGTTTATGATCAGAATTGATAAAGACTTCAGAATTGATAAAAAGATATATTTATTAGTCTCAGTTTATCCATATTAAAAACAAATATTGTGCATGTAAACTAAAACTATGTACAACTGTTATGTACAAAGCGCATGGATCTGTTTTAGTAGTTTAACAACAATACATTTAAAACTTGAACTTTTCTGATTGATATTTATATACTTTTAATTATTGTGAGAATGCAAAGCGTGCATTTTGCTTAGTTAAATTTTATGTGTAAGTATATATAGATAATGTGTATTATTCGAATGCTATTAGAAATAAGTACTACATAACAATTCGGTGTCAGAATGCTAAAAGGCAGACTCTGAGCGAGTATCTTCGATTTCATGGTGTCGCTGTAAGAGTCCTAAGCATTGAAGGAGGCAATGAGTGCTTGCTGCTGAGATGGCTTTCAGCAATAACAGATCCGGATCGTTAGGGCTAAGTGGATCCGATGCATGCTCAACGGCTCGAGCCAGAGATGCATTGCTAAATATATATATAAATAATGATTTATTTGTTTCATTCAAATACATAGTTTTTGTCAACATACCACAGTTCAGTGTGCTGTAAAGATTGTCTGGCGTCTCCTAAAGCGTCAGAGGCGGCCAAGCTTTCTCGAATAGGCAGTGATGTAGAGCCAATAGCCTAAAGGACCTTATTAATGTTACTATTGTAACAACAAATATAAATTTAACTTACAGATGTGTGGCACTCAGCAATCGCCCTGAGACCATCCACCCATTCCTGCCTTGCTCTTGCATCCGTTGCACGTAATTTCATCGTATCACCGGATGCGCAACTTATCGTAAATGTCCTTGAGTCCTCGTCACTCGGACACACAACAGCACTTGCCAAATGAGCCTAAACAAAACAATACCATGTTCAAAAATTTAATGATTCAATCTGTGATTCAATGTCATGAGAACCTGGCCTCTCGGTGAATTGCCAATAATATGGGGCGTTCCTTCGTCTCCTGTTACATCGCAAAGATAATAACTGATTGTGCCCGCTTGAGCATCCACTGTAAACCACCGATACTGCCAGCCTAGTTATTGTAAGATTGAATATTGATTGAATCATCTTATAAAATACACAAAGTATACCTTTGACAACGTTAGTGTATTTGCTAAGTTGGCCGCTCAACTGGTGACGGCTCTGGTTTAGCACTCTGTTCAGATTCGAATCCATGTATTTCTTTTTGTTTTTGGATTTTCGTCGAAACAGTTTACGCAAAATCTTTAAAGATTTAGTTTAAATAAATGATAAAATTTTAAATATACTAAAACGAAATTATCACTTTTTTTGATCAATCTACTTTTCTCTGTTTGTTATTATTACCTTATTACTTTATCTTTATAGTAGATTTGACAGATGACAGCTTCTATTTTTTTAATCAGCGTTACAAAGTGCGTTTACAGGCTGTGTGGTTTATAAAATTATAAAATGAATATTGATTTTTTTTATGTAAATTTGTAATGTTAAGACTTTTTTTAATATAAACCTTATTTAGGAATACTCTAACAAGTTCGATTAAATATATTTTTTAAGTTTGAACATCAGATTAAATAATAAATCTTTGGTTTGAACAATATAAATCGAAATATTCTTTACAAAATGTATGTTTGGTAGTCTAGCAACTCGCTGCTAGATGGCACTGTTGATTTGTTTGTTTATCGTTTTTGATTCCACAGTCCGCACAAGAGAGAAAACAAAAAAAAATATATATGGCATTTGCCATTTGGCATATGGTAATTTGGAAATTGGTAATGGCAAATAGTCAATAAAAATGCATGAAAATACACTACAAACAATCATTAGCATTCTGGTTTTAGCAAAAAATACAATGTAAATATTGGCCAAGATAATAAACCAAAATAAAAATTAATGCATTCGTACATTTCATTTCGATGCATTTTTCATTACGGTTTGCATATTTTTCATGCAAACGTCTGAATCACAAACTTTATGTTCTTATGGAATCGCGACCATATATACAAATAGTAAGAAACTGATCGCAACAAGGTGCTTAGGTCAGGTCTCAGGTGTGATTGAATTAGAATTTAATACACATTAAATAGTTATGGAAAATTCAATAAACGATAGTGCAAATAATAGTTCTGTCATTCGGTACATTGGTAAGTATATATAATTTTTGGGTTTGCTGTCGCGATTGTCTAAATAAACTATGCCTTTTTTGCAGGGCTTTACATTGATTTGGATTATTCCATATGGCTTTGGCGAATTCTGACGCCTTTGATAATAACATTTATGTTACCGCTGATATTCGTTTTTCTAATATATCTATCATCACTGTTCCTGTACATCTATAAACTTCACAGGTAAAATCTTTTAGACAAAACCAGTTTTAATTGGTATACTTATTGCGTCATTATATTGTGCAGAAGAGTCATTTACAAGGCTGTAAGTAGTGATGTCGACTACTGGAACGTTGCCAGAAAGTGTGTTGCTGCCGTTTGGGATGCACATGCCTGGTTTTATCATGGCTATGAGGTGATAGGCATTGAGCGTATTCCTACTAATGGTCCAGCACTTATTGTTTACTATCATGGTGCTATTCCTATTGACATGTATTATTTGGTGGCCCGTGTTTGTCTGGTGCACGATCGTTTAATTCATACTGTTGGTGATAGATTTCTGTTCAAATTGCCAGGTGATTTATAACTGTTGCACAAGTCAAATATATAGTAATATAACCAAAATATCTTTTAGGATGGGGTATCATAAGCGAAGCAATGAAGGTGTTTCCAGGCACGGTACACATTTGTGCGAAAATTTTGAAAGAAGGCAATCTTTTGGCTATCTCTCCAGGTGGAGTTTATGAGGCCCAATTTGGAAACAGTAACTATGAGCTTTTGTGGCGTCAGCGTGTCGGATTTGCTAAGGTGGCAATTGAAGCTAAAGCAGTAAGTATATATGAATAATAAGATTTATGTTTGAAAACATTTTTCTAAACAATAATCTGTTTTTTAGACAATTATTCCTATGTTTACGGAAAATCTGCGAGAGGCATTTCGTTCGGTTGGCTTTCTTAGACATTGGTTTATCAAGATTTACAATGCTACGCGAATACCAGTTCGACCTGTGTACGGTGGATTTCCGGTTAAGTTTCGCACTCATATTGGTGAACCCATTGAGTACGATCCTAATTTAACACCTGAACAGTTACAGGAAAAGGTTGGAATTTGCAAAATTAAGTTTATGAATAGTTTATTATTTATGATTTGTTTTCAGGTTGCTTTTGCTATTGAGGAGCTGATCAACAAACACCAGCGTATACCGGGTAGCGTTTTGCATGCTCTAGCAGACCGATTTACGAAGAAGAAACAGAAAACGTGATTTCCAGAGTGGATTGCATGAGCCAAGCGAATCAATCTTTTGTACTTAACACAAATAAGCCACTTATATTTTCTGTTGATATGTTATTTTTAAAATACTTGTTTTGTCACTATTTATATTGTAGTATTTTTTTATATTTTTACGCCATTTATAATGATTATATATATATATATATATATATATATATATATTAAATTAATGTATTCATACACTTGTGTTTGTTTGTTGTAATATGTATGCAATAATATCTACTAAAGCAAAAATAAAGGTTTAAATTTAAATAGATTATAATAAATATCAAATTCATAAAATTATAATTTCCTAATAATAATATATTACAGTTTTTTTGATATAAACTAGGAGATTACAAGCTATTACAGTATTTATATATGATACAAAACGTAAATTATTTTAAAAATGTGGAAGACAAACTTTTCCGGCAAATAGTTCCGACACCACTGTTATCCAAAGAGCAAGTACAAACATTATATACGATATGCCAACTTGATGTGAATTTGGCAATTGGTATGGTTGACCGCCGATTTCGTCTATATGAAAACCAAGTGGAAATATTACGGCAGCCAGGCAAAACAGAACCACTACAATGACATATTATACATTAAATAAGATTTTTTTAATCTATATAAATAATAAACTTACTTGCTGTAAAACCGACCCAGCGTGCGTAAGGTATTACATCGCGATCCCAGTTACTAGAGGCAAGCAAAATGATTGTGGTTGTGATACATATACATCCCACAAATATACAAATTAGTGCTATCAACCATTCAGGCTGTAGATCTGGTGTAAAGCATGTTTGTCCTCGATTGTGAAGGGTCATGCATGACCACATTAGTCCCAGGCGAGTTTCACCTTTATATCGTAAAAGTTTTATATGGCTATATGTAGAACACAATAAAAAAATGTATTAACCTCCTACATCCGTGACTATCCAGTCTGGCATCGCTAGGCTTGCAATGGCAAAAACATCGGCAGCCATAAACAATGTGGCACTTATCGTTGTAAGTTTGTCCATTATTATTTATTTTTTGGTGAACGTAAACGATATATATTTCTTTTCTTTTAATTTATATTTATATTTACGTTTTTGTATAGAATTAAATTATGGAATGAAATATCAACAACAACAATATAGTGACGTTGATTGTAGCATTACAGTGTCAAATATTTCAGGACGCAGCCAGAATACACTGTAAAACATTTGAGATTTGTCGCGAAAATTATTTGTTTTATATTTAATGTAAACTGAGTTCAAATTTGGAGTACGTGGTATATAACATAAATGTCAACAAACAGAATTTGGAGTGGGTACGCTTACCGGGCAAGCCCTTTCTAAACATCGATAATCTCCGAAGATAAATGACATCGCAGAATCTCCTTGAAACATTATTAATACTGTTGTCTGTCTGATACCGAGACATATACCAACGAAAATCAAAATATTTTACCAATATATAGAAAAAATCGGTCGATTTTTTAATGGAAATCGTCGGGAATATTTGTATGTCCGAAAGCAGCTTTATATATATAAACGCGGGAGTTTTTTAATAATGAAAATTGGCTGCGTACATTTGGTAGCACATATATTATCGAATATCGATGTCGAATTTTAGACGCCATTTTTATTTGTGTAGTCATTTTAAAAACACACGAATATATCGAACACGTGCACCGTCAGCTCCGCGAAGTTGACATATTCTTTAGTTTTTGCTGTTCTGCCAAAAGGATTAATAAAATAACATAAAATGGGAAAAATAAAGAAGGAAGTCGTTGAGGCCACCGGAGAGGATGCAAACAACACTATCAAGGAGGAAGACAGCTACGACGAAAAAATTAAAAATGCTAATGTAATCGCTAGCCCCATGGCTTCGAAGAAGCTAACCAAAAAATGCTATAAGCTCATCAAGCGAGGTAAGCATGCGTTTATTAAATTATTAACTTTATATGTTAAAATATTTTAAAATAATACCTATTACTTGTATAGCCGTAAAGCAGAAGACATTTTTGCGAAATGGCCTGAAGGATGTGCAAAGCCGACTCAACAAAGGAGAAACTGGGTAAGATAATCGAATGGATGAGATATTTGAAATATTTAATAACAAATTATTTTACTTTAGAATTGTGATCTTTGCTGGAGATGTCACTCCTATTGAAATCATGTGCCATTTACCCGGCGTTTGCGAGGACAAGGGTATTCCATACGCATACACACCAAGCAGACTCGACCTGGGAGCAGCTATGGGCGTCAAGCGAGGCACAGTTTCTCTATTGATCCGAGAGCACCCCGAGTACCAAGAGCTCTTTGATGAGCTTAAGGCCGACATTAAACTATTGGCTCCGCCATTGTAGACGTTTATAGAAATAAGAATATTATATATTATAATTTTTTTTAATAAATTTTTATTATTAATATTATTTGTTTCCAAGCATTTTTCAGTAACTTGTTAGTTGTGTTTGTAATAATTGTAAATTCAGCTATCTCGTTTAACAGGTGTTTCGGGTAGTTGATTAAGGTTGGACCAGTCAATTTCGGAAAAGTCTATGACAATACGTGTTTGTTTCGGCACAAACTGCCAGTACTTTAAACCAACTGCATCAAACATACGCTTGGATGCAATCGTTTCTGGTTTGTGTGCATGTTTATCGGACATATACACCACCTCTGATATACCGGACTGGATGATTATCTTAGCGCATTCATTACACGGAAACAGTGCTACGTAGATTGTGCATCCTTTGACGTCAGAGCAATTTTTGTTTAAAACAGCATTTACCTCTGCATGACACACGTACATATATTTGCTATCGATTGCATTTGCAGTGTCCTTGCACCAGGGAAACTCATCGTCGCTACATCCTAACGGGAATCCATTGTAACCCACGCCAACAATTTTTCGATCAGTATTAACAATACAGGCTCCCACTTGAGTACTAGGGTCTTTGCTACGTTTAGCAGCCAAAAAAGCAGTGGCCATGAAGTACTCCGTCCATTCCAAATAGTCTTGGCGTTTTTCACTTGTATTTCCCTTACTTTGTATTGATAAATTTGCTATATTTTCCATATTTTTAATTCAAGAAATAGTTTTTACGGTTAGGTTGTATATAAATAAATATCTGAGATTCCAAAAAACTAATTTAAACACAGAGAGAGAATTGGAAAGAGAAAAGTCAAGTAAAAATTAAAGAATATATACAAAGGTACTTTGTGTATTGAAATTGAAATACTTCATTATATTGAAAATATATACTTTTAATTTATACCTTTTATATATAATAATACTTTATACGTTTATACCATTTATAAAAGCTTTAAAAATATAACAGCTTTTTATCTTCTTTATATTGATATATTTTCTATTATTATATAATTCATTATAGCAAAGGATTTCTAATTAACACCAATTTAATTTTGCGTACTAAATAGGGCTGATGTTTTTATAAATAAAAAGTATTCCTTCTATTGCTGACAATGCTGGCCTCCAAGATTTTTTTATTCAGGCGGACGCAATACGACACGATTTGTTAACATTGCAGAACTTAAGCCGCTTTTTTGAAGTGCTGATGCTCAATTTATTTTCACAGGATTCGCACCATTCACGAAATCTTAGTCAGGGTGAATGGTTATACCTATTATAATTATTAAAATTACTTTCTGACAAACGTAAAAAGAGTTGATATTTGTAAGTGCCAGATAGAAGTTAAACAGAAGTCTCGTTCTGTTGTCAATATTAATAATTCATTTTTATTTATTTTCCTATTATAATTTGTACCATATGCTACTGAATACACCTGTAATGAATATTTGCTTACCTTACACAATTTAAAAAATATATTTTAACTCTTGGACCATATGATTGTTTCTGCAATTATACTACAGGTGAAATACTTTTGCGGCTTTTATAATAGATTGAAAAACTCAAAAAACACGTACAATTTGGATAAATGATATATTATCAAAATTTATGTATTTAAGTATGTAATATTGTATTATATACTATAAAATATACATGTTAGGTAGTTTTATATTTTTGTTAAATTCAGTTTAAAATATTTTTCTCAGTCGTTTTATGGTAAGAATTTTCTTTTAAAATATTTTCTTTTTGAGAATGTAAATATTTATGTCTTAGGGTTGTGGCTTATCTTCTTTAACGAGAACATATGATTTCTTGTTATTATTATGCATTTCAGATGAATTAATACTGATATTCATGTTCCTAATGATTTCTGTAACATGGTTAATTTCTTCGCTAGACAATCCATCTGGCAATTGCATTTTGAGTTGGTCTTCATTTTTTTGAAATGTGTCCAGACAGCTCATGATCGAGGATCGAAATCTGTCATTAATGCATTCCTGTACAGCCGGCTTATCTTTGTCACTGTTACCCATTGCGCGCTTCCAGATTGCCTTCTCGTTAGCAGTATAAGTTTCAAACTTCTCTGACAATATCTTAAGTTCTTTGGTTATATCCTGATTGGACGGTTCCAGGCGCTGAGCTTGTGACAGCCTTGCTTGAGCTTTCTTAAAATCACCAAGCGCCATCAAAGCGCGTCCTTCTTGGAACAGGGCCTTACAATTATTTGTGATTTTTGAGATACGAGCTATTTCGTTACACATAAGGCAAGTTTTCTTAGGCAAATTCATACGGTTGTAGATGATTGCCAGATTTGTGTACAATTTTACAAGGAATTTTTGTTGTTCCTCTTGTTCATTTTCATTTTGCATTGAACAAATCTCAAGTGCAGTGATTGCCTTGTGAAAAGCATTACGTGCCAATGGCATGTTACCCTGACGAAACATGTCCTGACCACGAAGATGGACTTCTTTTACTTTTGGCATTACAATATCAAACTTCTGCATGTCGGACTTGCTTATTTTCTCCACTGCATTTTCGTCACCTGTTTCGGTAAAACTCAAAAGATGCAATATGAAAAGACCGGTGGCCTTTGGCTTGATGCGTGGTTGGCATCCCAACTCTCCAAAGAGATACTCATACGAAATCAAGAATTGCGCCTGCTCGCCCTTTCGCATAGTACGAAGACTATGTTCCAGGCCAGTCAAAATCTCTTCCTGGCCCATGTTTACTGTGCATGCTTGTCCACGCATTTGGGATGAATCAAAAGCAATGGTTTCCTTCTCCCAGTACGCATTGTAGTGATACTGTACACGAACCTTTTCCGGCATTGCATCGCCTGTGCCCTCACGCGTTATCTTCTTCCAGATATTGTAGTCCGGAAGTTTGTCCATTGTGTGCTTCAGTTCCGAGAAATCTTTTTCCCATGGTGAAATGACTGGCTCGTAGAGGCCATCTTCGCCGGTCTCCAGTTCCGGAAACAGATCGGATTCGTCCATTTCAGGGTATTGTGAATCAATGATAAAATGACCTCCATCTTTAACTAAATCCCTGCAATTAAAAAAAATCATTTATAAAGAGCATGAATAAACATAACCACAAAACTTACCCAATACGAAGTGAATTTTTAAGTGCGACACCTTCATACATCTTGGAAAACGTAATTTTATCAGTGCAAATGCAAAAAAATATTTAAAGACAATAGTCGAGATATGGGACTATTACAAAGGATTTACATGGGAGTATAATAACACACGGTTATGTTTGCAAGTTTCAAGTAAAATAAACAACAAGCTATTATTTCTGATTATGCTTTGAGATTGGCTTTTTTCTGCTGAAACTGCTATTTTTATTGTTGTTTTTTGCACCGTAAAAACAAAAAATACAAAGTATATACAATTGAGTGCAAAAGAGACGAAAAGACAAAATCTCTATGAAAGAGAATACATTCCAGACTTCTGAATACTGACAGTTTTCAATAAATCAATTCCCAGCAGGAGGCTCTTTCAACCACATTCTATCCAACAGTTTTTGACAGAAATAAATTTCAAGCAAAACATTTTGTTATTACGAACATTGACGTATATATCGGAGAGCTTTTACAGCCTTATGGGGTGGTGGCCCTACTACCCTTAAAGGGGGTCCATTCCACACCACAAAACCGCTAAAAATAGTTGTCGGTCACCTACCCACTTTATAGGGGGTGGGGTTAATGATTTAAGAAAATATAAGAAAAACTTTAATTAAAGGGGGATAAATATAGGGGATGTTTATTTTTTTTTTGTATTAAATGACAGGTATTTTATGTATCTGTCAAATAAAAAAATGAGAACAAAAATTAAACAACCCTTGGGGCGTTAGGGGCTAAAAACTGTATTTACATGTCTTTTTAAATAGGGAGGCATTTGGAGGGGTAGTAAATAAAAAAATGCCTAATGATAGGTTAAGACCTATAGCGACAAACAAAAAAAATAGGTGCCTCTAGTAAGCATGGAGAACCCCTATAAATTGTTTAATGAAAAATAAAGGTTTGCGAAAAATACGATTTATTTTAAAATATATTTATTTGAAATTTATTTTATTTGGGTATATTTAGATTTTTTGTGTGCATAATTATAAGTTATATTTTAAGCACTTAAAACAGTTATTGGGGCATTTTATTGTTATTATTCAAAATTATAATAATTCAAAAGCATATATGTATTTCATTTTTGCTCTACCCTATTCAACATCTGACATTACTTCCAGTTGCCAATACACTATATTCCAATTTTCCAACATTCGTCCAACACACACAGCCACACAATCTCAACTCAACGATCAATAACGCCTATACCCATCTCAGCTATTAATTCAAAAACACCGATATCCGTCACAGTCTTCCGCACGTATTGCTGCTGTGAGCGAACTTCGAACTGCGCCTGCGCTCTACTTTGCGAGTTTCGAGGTTTCGTGTCAAAAGAGAAAAGAAACATAACCACGCGAGAGTATAGAGCGAGACAGACATCAAGCTACACGCACACGACACGACTACTATTTATCATATATATATATATGAGTGTGATGTGTACTGTGTTCGTTTGCATTGGAACGATTGGAAGACTATACTTGTACTTCTCGCTTGTTCTTTGTGAAAATATGAATAAAAGAATCAGTTCGCTGAGTGATTTCCTTGTAACTGGAAGTGTTTTTTTCTAGCTCCGTGCACATTTTCGCTTATACCAAAACGGCAAAGAAAGCCAATATATAAAATATCCAGCTGATTTGTCGCAATATCTCAGCCCAGCCTATAAAACAAACCACGTACATGCACACCCCAGTGTGATTACGGTTCTTTTGTAACATTGAAATTGCATCATACACAAAATCTTAATAAAAAACGGCACAAAACGCCCCACGTCGAGCGGATAAATTTAATACTTCAACCTTTTTTTCGCTCTTTGCGCTAGCTCGCGTGCGCGACTTGATCACGTCGTCGTTGTCGTCGTACACGGCCGCCATTGTTCGACAAGAAAACTGAAAGTTTCGTGAACTTTATTTCCATTCGACCAAAAAAATTAAAAAATATATAAATTTGCGCTGGTGCGCTATGTGACAGAGAGTGCGGGAGTTTTTTTTGTTTGACATCGTTTATTTAATGCGTTCGATATATTATTAACCAGCGAGAAACAAAATACACACTGAAAAAGAAAAGAAAGAAAAAAAACAAGTATAATTATAAAAATTGACTGTGCAGTGCAGTACTATAGTGTCTGCGCATGTTAAAGTGTTGTACGCTAGAAAGGGATAAACGTTCTATGCAAAAAAATACAAGAGCTCTTTCGTGCATTTTTATATGTAAGTATTGGTTTTTAAAAACATTTTTACGTTTTATTAATTGTAGGTAATTTTCCACTACCTGTACAGAATACATCTTATGTAAGTGTGGCGATCTGTGTATCTCAACATTTTGTTTTGCATATATTGCACTTTTGTTTTGGTTTTTATATTCTGACGAGTGTTTCGTGTTTGTACAGACATCGGGAGACAGTGTCTGGGTCCGACAAATTGTCTGTCGTACGTATTGTCAGTGCGCTGTGCTCAACTCACACGTCTGGGCCATGTCACCTTGCAATTTGCTATGAGACCGCCGCATAAGCTAAATACGTGTGCACTCGTTTATTGTCATAAAATGCGCGATACAGATCACGAACGGGTTTTTAGCAGACACCCGGTTTTGTATACACTCACCTTTAGACTAAAAATATATTTGTGTCTCATGTTTTTCACTTCAGACGGTGGTTTGTTTCGCATAATATCATTCCTCTTGACCTCGACCGTATTTTGAACCGAAATACAAACAAGTTTTTCGTTTGTTATTATTATTGTTTTCATTTCACCCTAATGCATTCTATTTCATTGCAAACGAATATTTATTGCATTTGTATAGTTTTTTTTTACCTGTTCATGAATGTCACATTTTCTTGCAAACCACAATTGGGTAAAATCAATAATTGCGATTAGTAGTGTATTTTATTCATACGATGAAAATGTTGTTCTTTGTACGAGTATTCAAATTATATTTTTAATATATCGTCTAGTTCTAGTTAAATGTAATAGGAAATGAAATTGTATCATTTATTTTAATTATAATAAAAAAGGAAGCATTTTACAATGAATTATACAAAATGTTGTTATAATAAATGCTATAATAATAAATGTAAATTTAAAATGCACGATTTATTTTACCATATTTTTAAAAATCATTTTTAAATATATTAATTAACTTTCCATATATAGAAGTCAAGTATATAAATTTGACAAGTCAATTTTAACTTTTTCTACTCTAAATTTAAAATAAACAATAATAAAATACCGAGCATTCTTACATGTTTTAACCGCATCCCGCAGCATTCATCTCTCTGCATGGACAAACCGCGTGTATGGGAACTAGGCCAACAATTCATACATACTTATATATATATTTATTCATACATACATTCGAATACATTCACCACTTGGCGTCTAGTAAACCTGCCGAGACAGTCTCACCATAGAATTTGTTGTGGCAGTCTAACATTATCGTACAACGCAAACAACGCGCTAATTCGCCAATATATTTACGCTCATATAATTATATCTACATTTGCATAGGTTTTTTTTTTTGATTTTAAAATACCGCCAGACACCTTTTAAGTTTCATGTCATTTTTATTAGAGCGTATCACGTACGTCATTGAATTATAATTTTATATAAAATAAAACTAGATTAAATTGTAATTTTATTATTGGAGGATTAATAGTTTAATTTATATAATATATTAGTTATCGTTATAAGTTTGGTGTGAAAATGTTTTTAACCACTTACATTCGGCTGATGTACAGTAGAGCGGAAATGCTTAAGAAGAGTTAGGTGCAATTTCTATACAATTTCAATTTCTAAACTATGATGGTTGAAAACTAAAGATTTAGATCTGATGCCACATTTGTACCATTTTTGGTATGGAGACTTTTTATTGAGTTTACAGATATATATATATATATATATATAAATGCAGCTCCACAGTGACTAATAAAAAATCAGAATTCACAGTGACTTATAAGAGGTTAGCGTCAGTTTTTGCGTTTAAATGAATATAAAATTAATAAAAAGTTTGGTAATTTTCAGATTTTTGATTATTGATCCAAAAAATGTTAGACCAATGAAATTGGAACCTCGGATATTGGAAAAAACACATTTCGATTTAACGAAGAAAATGATCATAAAACTTGTGTGTATAGACAAAAAAATATTTCCAGGATACAAAATACAAAATACATTGTTATCATACGAGATTTTGTTTTAATGAGATTGTGTTTACGGATATTAACATACCCAGTAGAAGGAAATGGGTTGATATTACACATTACTACATACAATAATCCTGTCCAATCATGTAAAACAACTTTTATTCAATTTGTAATAAACTGTTTATTCTCAACTCAAGGAAAACAGTTCTACGTTGTGAATGTTAAATTGCTTCTGGTTACAAATGTGTATATGGAATCTTGTGCACAACAAAGAAGCTACTTCACAAATATTACAAACCATCACCACACGAACACGCGTTTGCTTGAATTAATGTCAATCATAACGCTTGCATTTTTATTCATTTAAAAACTGAATGTTTAACAGAACGCACAATAGCCCTAATAAAACAACGTCAAATTATTATAATTGAATGCGTGCTGTTGGTGTGATCAGAATTGTGTCAACTATAACCAACACACTCAAATAATCACGAAAACATGTTTATTATCCAATTTAGCACATTTTAATACGAGCGACACGACGTCATGCATTATAAATTGTACTAGTGTATTACAGCATTGGAATTGGAAGCTTAAAAGAAATCCTTTAGTATGTAAATATTTTGCTCGCGCGCTTTTTAAGACGTCACTTTATACTTTTGCGACTACACGAGTATTTATTTACGTTATTGCAACTACGCACTTTCACCCAGAAACATTGTATGTAGTATCTCTGTCTATATATATAAATAAATAATTATACATGTATAAATTATACAACATACATACACAATTGAACAAAGGCGAGTGAATTTGTGGGTGTGTTATATGAGTTTTTGTGTGTGTGTTACATGTATGTGTACGAGTATACGTACGCAGTAATAGAACGCAACAGAACAAATAATAAAAACATAGGTTTTTACAATTTTTCTCTGTATCAATAGTAACAGTTCCGCTTTTAATGAATTCTCGTTTTTTCTAGCGGCACGTACTCTGTATTTATATATTATGCAAATAACACCTTTAGCCTGTGAATACACTCAGAACTCAAGGAGGCATTTTAACTTCCCAGATATTCTTAAGTTTGTAGCTATACGAATACGACATTACGTATCAGTTGTATACAATAACATTTAGTTTATACTTTAAGAATATTTACAAATTCTTATCAGTCGTGTAGTTCAATGATTAAATGATTGTCTTGCAGAAGATTGGCGTGATATTGAAATACTTTATTCAAATGTAAAATATTGCTTCACGTAAGGTTAAGTGCATTTCCATTTATTGAACATTCACATCTAGCACCTAAGTTCAGCGAATCATTCAATTTTACTCGTTACACACGTGATTTTACAGTTTATACTTTAAAATGTACGTTGGAGATTAAATACAAATATTCTACTTTTTCTCAAGGTCTGATGCACTTATCATTAATAACGGGAAAACATTTGTTTTACCGCCATGCCGATGAAATAACATAGTCGGCATTGTGAATGAACGAATAATCTCACGTTTTTTTTCGTTTTCTTGGCGAATGAAACGAATAAACGACAAATAACTGCCTATTTTCTTGTCACGGTTGATGCGATGCCAAAAACGAGTTTATACTGTTCATTAACATTAACAAGTACTCGAAGTCTTCTACGCGAGCCACGTGTTAGTCGTTTTTTTACGATTTTTTGACGTCAAAAGCTGAATCACTTGCTCGTTCTTTCGCTCGCATTGAATCACATTGGCGAGAACCGTTTAAAAACGTGTCGTAGAACTTGCCAACATATCTTACTGTTTATAAGCCATAATATACATACGATATGTGATATTTGGATTTGCCGCTACCTCAAAAGTACCACATAATCAACACACGGGTATTTTGTAATAATATGTGTTCGTGTGTGATTTGATATATTGAATACTTTAGTTTATTCTGTCTTTGTATGTCTTTATGTTCCACTCATTTAAGCTAATTTGTGAATCCGTAAAAAATATATTTAGAAAATGTCTAGATATCACGTGTTTTCGTAAAATATTGTATAAATTCAGTATATTATAGACGTATTACAGCGATGTTAAACATCCCATGGCGTACTTAAAAATTTATAAACTTACATTAGAATTATCAAAACAGTTGATTTTTTTCAAATTACATGAAACTATTTTACATCGAAATTCGGTTTAATATTTAAATTTCATATTTTTGTTTTGCTCTAAAGAATTCCATTTTTCTGTTTGCTAACCAATATTGGCATAAATTTCAAATTAAACACAATTATTTAGCAAATAACAATATTGGAATTTTACTAGAATTGTTTTCTCATTTACACACGAACCTGCCTTAAATGCTCTTGAGATATGTAACTATTTGTTTATTTTATATTATTAAATAAAACACAATAGCATAAACTTGCTATCACTACTGTAAATTAATAAGTTGCAAAATAAGTATTTTTTATTTTTGCGATATAAACAAACCGATTACCTGAGTGTATTAGGAAAACATAAAAGAGACTGCAAACCCACAGACAAGTTGCTAAATAGTTGTTCTTGGAAATTGATTTTTTAAGTGAATGTTACGTAAGTAAAGTGAATATTATGTTAGAATATACTCATTTATACATATGTTCGTTCATGCAGAATATTTCAAGCTTTAGACAATAAAACATTGCTGTATGTATTTCTGTATATTATGTATATTTATAAACACACAAATCCACTAGAAATGGCGCGTGCTTAAAATATACGGCTGTATGTATATAATAAATATATATATACGATAAGAGAGGCGACATTCGAGTATATGTTTTCAATACGTCATCTGGCCGGCCGTGAGCAAGGTCATCGCATTATTGTGTCGGAATCGCTTTTAGTAAAAAATTAAGTATATTTACAGCTGTTAAAATCAAAAAAGCTACTATATTTATAATAATAATAACATGACCAATAATCATTCGCGCGCGCCACAATTAAAATGCTCAAGTCACGATAACAGAAACACTCGGCACTTTAATTAAATATGACATTTACGTTGTTGTTCCTTGCTAATTGCATTGATAAAACTAAGAAAAAAAAGAATTGTATTGTTTGAAAAAGGCACTCAAGCACGTTGGAGTGTTGTTCATACTAGTTTAAAGTGTATTACTAACATTTAATATATTTGATAATGGTAAAAATGGAAATATAAGAATGACTCATATTTTCCTTGCCATTACTTATATTTATTTATTGTGATTTGTAAAAACATCTTTGCATTTCAATATTTATTTAGTATCGTATTTTTTGACAAAGTACATTATAACATTCATAAAAAGTGTGAAAAGTTTGAAAGTTAATTAGTATACTAGTAAAACCTGTTAGAGCTGAAAAACCGGTCCAAGCAAAGCTGTTTTTTGATACCATGACAAATCTGCATTGGAATTTTATCAGCGATTTTCCGTAATTTATTTATTTAATGGCAAATGAACAGAAACCTAAATACAAGTATTAGGGCTATAATACAAATGCACTTTAATTATAAAGGTGAAATATTGTAACAATAGTATATATCATATATATAACTTATTCGGCGGAAAATGGTTGAAGTCGACTATTTTTTTTTTAGGACAGTTATTCCTGAAACTTTTTTTGTAGTCAATGTCACCGTATATAAATTAATTTAAAAAAAACTTGAGAATTATTTTCTGTTTGTCCATAGAATTTAAAAAATATATATTTTTGTAAAAAAAATAATTTAACTGTAATATAACGGTCGCCAGCCGCCGAATAAAAAAGTCGGCTACAGCCGCTTAGCCGCCAGCTTTAAAGTCCTGGCTTATATATAAATTTATGGTGTATAAAACTAAAAAAAAACTAAAACATCCACTGGCGGCGGCTTACCTTTCTATTTTTATTTCTAAATAACTGGGATTATATTTTTTAAAAATTAAATCAGAAAAACAACATCAATTATTTTACGGGTTCACACGATTGGTCAGATCGTGTGCCGCTTATGCTGAACTGCTCCAGTGTTGAAGCTTATTTCGTTTGACCCCTCGCAACACATCCCAGATTATTAAGATTTCTTATTAGCCTTGATTTCTACATTTAAAAGCTAATATATTTTTTTTTGATATCTCTGTTACTCTGAATATATACTATTTCTTTATTATTTTTAAAGACTCGTTTTTAGTGTTTTTTCCAAAAATCTGGTACAACCTCTCCAAAACAACAAAAACCTTTACCTTTTCTAATAGTACATGTTATGACAAATTTAGGTAAAACTGTATTTTAATATAATTTACATGTATAGTCCATACGGTATCTAATTACTATAAATGTGGTTTGATCCACAAAGGAAATGATATAAAAAGTCTGTTTATAGTTAATTACAAATATAACAGTGCTTTACCTACATTTTACATTGATCTATAATTGCAATTACGTGAATTTTTGTTAAAAATAAATATGTTTGTTATCATTTTAGGCATGTTTATGTTTTGAATGAATCAAGGTTATTCGTGGGAGTGAGTTTTGTTGTGAATCTCGATACACACTCATAAATGATAATTTAATTAACATGTTACTCTTACTCTTAGTCTTTGTTGTTCTGTCGATGTACTTCAGTTGTGATACCATAATCGTATGAAAATACTCGTACACAATATTCGTGTTTGGCCTAACGCAGTCAAAACACCGGTTGAGAGATACCACCAGAAAAGTTCAAAACAAACATTGATATTTTTGTGTGTATATAATGTCATTCTCATTATTATATTATAGCACGTGATTTTGTTTATATTTTTTTTTGTAAAATAGAACGATCGTATGTGTTAATTACAATTTGAAATCGTCTTTTTATATAAAACATTTTTTTACTTTTAAATAATAAGTTTAGAAAATATAAACGAATACACTATTTTATTGTGTCC
>JAAAKO020026975.1:0-13931 GCA_010015015.2 Bolitophila cinerea
TGTTGCTGCTGCTGTTGCTGCATAGGATTTTGTAGCATAGGATTTGGTTGCATAGAATTTGGTTGCATTGAATTTGGTTGCATGGAATTTGGTTGCATTGGATTCTGCTGCATCATCTGATTGGGCGGACGGAGGCCGGGGTTTCCATTGTTTGGATACCGAGGATTTGGACCCCATTCACCCATTGACAGAAGATTAGCACCACCGCCACTAGTGCCCGGTCCACCCATGGCAACGCCAGCACCAGGTATCGCTTGTTGTTGCTGTTGCTGCTGCTGCTGTTGCTGCTGCTGCTGTTGTTGCTGCTGTTGTTGCTGTGGATTCTGTGGAAGGCCCATGTGGCCGCTCATCGAACGCTGCATCACAGGCGGTGGCATCTGAACACCCGTAGGAGTGCCCTTACCGAATGCACCGCCATGTGGTACTTGCTGTCGAGCTGCTTCCTCTTGTACCTGCATTATACCGAGTGATGTTAGAAAGATACTCTTTTTTAAGGGAAAGTTCCAATAAATACCTGTTTCACAACTTGAAGCACATTCGCTGGTGGCGTTTGGGTGCCTGGCTTATGACCAAGTCCCGGTTGATGTGGACTCACCATACCGCCAACCGAGGAGACCGGTGACGATACAGACGACGGACTGATACCACCACTTCCACCAGCCATAGACGAATGCATACTGGACACAGTGGACATGCTCTGCACCGTGGGAACAGTGCGTGTGTTCATCACGGCCATACGACGACGCAATAGCTGAGCTTGTTGTAATCTAAAGACACAATTTAGAAATTATTATTAATTTCCGTTAAACTAGACCAAAGCAAAATTAAAGACAAACCTCTGCTGTAGCTGCTGCTGCTTCAGTTTGTGCTTGATATTCGGACAGAACGGCACCGGACACTTGGCCTCCTGACAATGCTTCGCATGATAACAGCACAGTGCAATCAGCTGCTTGCAAATCGGACAACCACCGTTCGTTTTGCGTTTGCACATTTTCGTATGCGACACAACGCGCTTCATCTTCTGGCACGAGGGCAGTCTGCAGTTTGCATCGCGACACTGGCAAGCGTGCACCAGAGACTGAATACAACGCTGTATCGATTGTTTGCGTGCCTCCTGTGGATTGGCCTGCTGCAGATCGCTCGGTGACGATCCGTCGTCCAGATCGAAGCCGAGTTTGTCCATTTTATGCGGATGACCAACCTTGTCTTTGCACACGGTGCACAGGTCAAAGTCCTAGTCGTAAAAATAATATAAAAAACTTAATACAAATTCCGATAGAGAACGATAAGAGTACATACATCACAAACGGTACAATGGAACCGTGTCTCTACGTGATTCTTGCAATTGTTACACGTGTACACGAACTTATCCTGACCCTGGTTGTGCAATTCGTACAGCATGCACAGTGTACTGAACTGTGCCCGGCGCAGTGACGAGAACTCAAAGTGCTTGTCACGGGCCATTGTTAGGAACGCATCGCGTCCGTCCATGAGATCACATGTCATGAGCGGATCTGGATCGGTGATTGGCTGCGATGCGAAAGATTCGTAAAAATTGTGTTTATGTTAAAAGTTAAAAGCTAAATTAAAACTCACCGCCAAACTGGCGGCCGACTGAGCCGAATGCAGTCGAATCACGAAAAACACCTCCTTGTGCTTTTCCATGGTGGCAAAGATCTTTGCGCTCAGATCGTTGCCGGTCTGCTGGTCACTAGACTTTTTGCTGTTCTTCCGTTGAGCCGCCTTGGATTTGTTTGATTTTTTGGCTTTCTTCTGACCCTTTTTCTTGTCGTCGCCGCTCGCATCGTTGTCTTCGTTCATGGAGAAAATCTACACAAAAACAAAAACCAAAATTTTAAATTTATATTCTAGTCACTAATATTGCCGACGACCGCGCTCTTACCGCATTCGCTGCTGCCTCCGCTGCCTCGGCCTGTTTGCGTTTCTCCTCTTCCTCCTGATCCAATTCCTTGATGCTCTCCTCCAGCACGTTCGGCCAGAAATCACCCTCAAAGTACGGTAGATCCGCAGCCGACGTCATCTTATCCTCCATGGCCTGCTTCAGAATATCCTTGTAATCCTGAATCGTTCGCTCAATCATACCCTTGTCCAGGATTTTCTTGTACCATTCCTGCAGTCTTTTTGGTTTCGGTATTTTTTGGTCAATCGGATGGCAATGAAAGATGTAGTCATCTCCCTCGGACGGTGGACACGCCCAAATGTGTGCCATCGTGTAGCCCAGCTGTTTCACATAGTCCATGTAGCCCAGCAGAATCTCATGGTACACGGCCGTCCGGTACTGGCGTGGCTTGAAAAAGTGCACCGAATCCAGATAGGCAATGTACACGCGTCGCGTATTCGGGGCCGCACACTCGGAACCGTACTCCTGGACGTGCATGCCAAAGAAACACACGTCCACACCGTCCAATTCCTCGAAGGCAAACAGAGCCTTTGCCCGATACGGAAACTCAGACTGCAGTTCACCCGACTCAACGAATCGACCGCGCATGCCCGGTTTCACCTCTACCATTTTATCGGAACTCGAGAGTACACGAATGTGAACCTCACCGGCACCCGCCTCTTTTTTCTTTAGGAAATTATTCACACGCGTCTCAATGTAAATGCCCAGCTTGGTGGTCGGCAAACGCTTTGCGTTGCACTTGTTGTCTTTTCGCTTGGCGCCCTTCTTTTTCAGGCAATTATCACAGACAAAGCCACCGGGCCAGATCGTTTCCAGGTACAGTACACAGATCTGATGCTGTTTGCGTCCACAGTCGAGACAGTGCACGAACGGTTCCAGTTCGAGATGATCGTTTTTCATTTCTTTGAACTGATCCTTTTTGATTTGGCTGTAGATATATATAGAGATAGTTTCGAGAATTGTAAATGGTGTTCTAAAACTAGAGAAACAAAAGAGGATTGTACTTACGTTTGAGACTGCAGCGGATCGTCGCCCAGGGTCACTGTGTCACCGATAATGTCATTAAAACATTTCTGACAAAACGTATACCTATACGAAGGCGCGCTGAAGGTTAGTATAAACGTAATTCTCTAAAATTTAAATCAACACCTACCTATTCTGATAGCTGTAGTACTTGGCGTCTCGAGGAATCGTACACAATTGCTTGCCGTAGCAGCACAGCACCTGTGGATTGAACGTGTACTTGCGACCACAACAGTAGCCGAGGGCTTGCATCACAGGATCGATTTCCTGCTCAAATACTTCGGCGAGCTGTGTGAAAAATGTACAGATTATAATTATATTTAAAAAAATAGGGAAAGAGAAAAGGACGATCAGACGAAGGTTATACAATAGTTTTAAATGTGAACAATATAGTTTAGTCACTAAACTAAACTTTAGAACGATAAATAATACAATGACAAGTATTCTGTACAATTGTTCAATTATATAACGTATTGGCTGGAATTGGGGGGGACTTGGATGGAATTTGAAATTTAAACTGTATCAACAAATTTGTAACATATCTATGGATATATAATGATTCAATATGAAAAACTTTATTAATAAAAACGAAAAGGTTTTTTTCCGCAGAGTAGATTCTTAAATACATGTTTATGAGAACCTTGTACGACACAATTTTAAAAAAAAACTTGATCCTATAATTGTGTAAAACAATTTCGGACTATAATATAGTATATTTTACTATTAATTTAATAAATTTCAATATTTCTTTAGTGAAGTCTCTAAAATATACATGTTTTTGAAAAAAAAATATTGATATTATTTTTAATATCAAATTAAATTATTTAGTTTAAGTTATTTTGTAAGATACATTAGTATAAATCAAAAAAATAATAAAATATAAATTTCACCGTGTAGATTCTTCAAAAACACTTTTGTTTTTTAAAATCCTTATATGAAAACGTATCTTAGTTTAATTGAAAAATTCTAAATAAGGGTATATTGGCTGTGCATACTTCGCACAGTGACAAGAATACTTTTGAGAGGAAGAGTATTCTTCCAAGCGCTTTTTTCAACCACGAATAACATCAGGGTTTTTTATAACCATGAGGGTTTTTTATAACCATGAGGGTTTTTTAAACGAAAGTGTCTGTAAAGCCATGACAGATTTTTTAAGCCTGATGGTGTTTAGCCATTATGGTTTAATAACCATACTATTGTTTTAACAATGAGGGTTGCTATCCCACGACGAATTTTAAACCATGTGGGATTTTATTTTACCATAAAATTAAACTTTCATCTTTTAAAATAAGCATACAAATTTTTAAAGCATTACAAATTAGGCGTTTTAAGCATGATAGTTATTATTACTGCTGAAGGCTTTTTTATTATGCGGTTTTTAAACCGAGAAACCGATGATTTGGGCAGAGGATTTGGAGAAAGAGAGTCCACAGGTATAATTTCTCTCACAAAAATTAGAGGCGCGTGTAAGCGCGCCAATGATTATTTGCGCTGCCCGCATTATTTTAAAAAAACAACAACTAAAAGGCGTTTGGAAAGGCTGTTAATTCCTGTGCGCCAAATCATCGTTTTCTAGTGCGCATTTCAATTATTCTAGTAGAAATTTGTATTTTATAGTCTACATTTGTTTTTATAAATGCTATTTTATTTGTAAGATGTTCGTTCATTTTTTTGGATGTTCAATTATTTTTAGATGTGGTGTGCTCATTTGTTTTATTCTGTGTAATTTTGTTTTTATATGTGGTCAGTAATTTTTTCCTGTGTTCATGTTTTTGTGTTAAATTATATATTATATAAATGTTCGATTTATTTTGATCCAAAGTTTTATGTTATTTTATAGCAAAATATTCTTGGTTTTTATGCAAGAATTGCGCTTGATTTAATTAAAAAAACGTATTCGGCTCGTGTTTTTCATGTGCGGATTTTTTTTCCGATTTTTAGGATTTTTGTCTGCAATTGTTTTGGTTTCCAGTTTAGTTTAGTTTTGGTTTTCAGTGTAGTCGATTTTTGAATTTCGTTACTTGTTATTTTCCCACAGTCCATATGAAAATGAATTTCAATGAAAATCAATTTGTTCAATTATTCCTTTACGTTTTTATGAAATCCCAAATGTGAAATTTCAAATCCGAAATATAAAATCCTAAAAAGCAAAATCCGGCAAAAAAGCCAGTTGTAAAAATAATTACTGACAAGATTTTTTTTAGATTCTCACAGAATTTGCAGCAATGTCTTTCTTAAATAATAATTCAAATAAATTGAAGTGCCACACAAGAAAATCAATAAATTAATTAAAACTCTGCATGCATGCAAAAATATTTAAACTATTAATTACCTTGCTGCAGTACCGGTACACACGGGACGTCTTGCGATTGTACAGCCATGCGTTGTCTAGCATCAGCCACACGTCGTCCACATACTCCCAGGGATCCGAATACTGGCCCGAGTTCAGTTTGTACGCAATCGTGCCCAGATCCATTGGTTTCTTGACGATGTCAAAGTAGTCGGGAATGCCGAGTGTGTTCGGATCGACGGGCTGTTTGAACGGCATCGATTCGGGATCGGTGCGCGAGACACGCTCGAGTGTTGGCATCAGAGCCTTTCGCAATTCTTCGGGTTTGAAAACTAAGATAAAATATTGAAAATGTTTTGTTAATAATCTTTTGAGGAAAATAAAGAGAGAGAGTGAGAGAGAAAATAAACTTACGGCATTTCTTCTTTTTGTCAAGAGCATTCGGCTGAATGGGCTCCAGAATGACGGGTTTCGTTGCATCGCTACGCGTTCCGTCTGACATGGACGGTGACATTGCCTCGTCCTTGATCTCTTCTTTCACCTGAATGCCACCGGTGTCGTTCGGATGATCCATGTCCATGGGTTCATTCTTAATTTCCATTTTAATGTCATTGTTGACGTTCTTTCCGCCACCGGACGTATCCAGATGATCATCGTCTAGCTCCTTTTTAATGTCATTCTCTGCCTTGATCTCACACTTGCCCTTGTTATTGTTGTCCGGTGACTGTGAGTCCTCGTCACGATCACGGGCGGCTGCCTCGAGTGCAGCCATCTGAGAAGACAGTGAATTAGCCATGGGTCGTTGAGCTGGTGCTGATGGTGCCTGGCGATCGGCTGCCGACACACCACCTTTGCCCATGGATGCAGCCGTCGCAGGCGTTTGCTGCGGTTGTGGCTGCATTGAGGGCATCGTCGTTGACGTCGTCGTCGTGGGTGTTGATGATGGCGTCAGAACAGGACCACCTGCACTGTTCGAATGTGAGGGTGACGACATTGATGTTGATACTGGGACTGGTGCTGGTGGTGGCGTCGGCTCTGGGGCTGGCTGCATAAGTGATGAGACACTGGGCGGATTTGGTGTAGTCACTGGAATGGGTCCGTTCGAGGACAGACTAGGCGACGGACTAGGCACCGGTATCATGGAAGAGCTGCCGCTACCATTGTCCATAGATGTTGGTGTCGGAGGCATACCACTTCGTCCATTATTAAATGCATTGTTATTCTGTTGCTGTTGTTGTGATTGCTGCTGTGGTTGCTGTTGAGGCTGTGTTTGTTGTTGTTGTTGCTGCATTTGGTTATTGAATGGCGAAGGAGCTTGCTGAGGAATAGCATTCGTTTGTTGAGATTGAACTGGAGGCATTAGAGAACCACCGCCTCCACTGGAATTGTTCATCCGCTGCTTCATTATATCCATTTGATTGTT
Source organism: Bolitophila cinerea (assembly GCA_010015015.2). NCBI lineage: Eukaryota > Metazoa > Arthropoda > Insecta > Diptera > Mycetophilidae > Bolitophila > Bolitophila cinerea. The sequence goes on from JAAAKO020026975.1 coordinate 6,658, forward strand.
CATGCTGTTAAGCTGAGATTGCGGCTGTAACGGTCCATTTGAATTCATGTACTGATTGTTTTGCTGCTGCTGCTGCTGCTGCTGTTGGGCATTATTGCTGGCAGCCGACGGAAGACCAGTCATATTTTGTTGTTGTCCAAATGGCGAGAGTACCGAGTTTGGAACGAGCATATTTTGCTGTGAGCCTGGCTGACCATTTGGACTAGGACCAGGCACACTAACGACCATATTTCCATGCTGCTGTTGTTGTTGTTGCTGCTGCTGTCCAGGGAATTGCATACGATTCGGTGGCATTCCTAGCATACCCGGCGAATGACTGCGCAGGCCACCGACGCCGCCACTTTGCTGGGGACCAACACCTTGAACGCCTGACATTAGATTTGGTGGCATCTGTCTTTGGGCATTTGTAATGCCAGTCGGTGTTTGTTGTGGACCACCAGGCATTCCTGGCTGAGTTGATCCACCCGGTCCGACAGGGCGCATCTGTGGCGATTGCAGTGGCTGACCAATCGGTGTGGTTCCACTGGCACCAACTGGTACGTTTCCGGCACCAGGATTACCAGCACCAGGACCAGCAACCCCAACACCTACGCCTCCACCACCACCACCAACACCACCACCAGATCCAGCACTGCCAGGACCCTGATTTTGTAGCTGCTGCTGCTGCATCTGTTGTTCCTTGCGTTTTTGACGCTTTTCTTCGAGCTCTTTCTGGATTTTATAGATCTTCTCTGCGAGCAGGTGATAGTACTCGGAACGACAGTTAGCCATTTCGTACATGTCACCCTCGACCTTTTTGGCGTACGCCACAAGATTGTGCATACGTTTGTCGAGCATTGCGGCGGGATCAGGCGTTGGAAAGATGGCTTGCACGAGCTTGTGCACGAGATGATTGCGTAGATCGGGCGTTATGGAATTGTGCCAGTCCTTGGTGCCGGCCACTTGAACGGCCTGCACGGAGCTCGGCTGGAAACCGGGTGGCAATTGACCGAGAACACTTGCGTTTGGATTCTCAACACCGAACAGCTGTATGTTTACGGATTGTGGAATGTTTGAGAGGCTATGCGGTGCATTGTTGTTTTGTTGCTGCTGCTGCTGTTGTTGTTGGGATAGCTGTTGCTGCTGTGGTTGACCGGGCAATCCACCACCAACTCCACCACCACCACCACCAACACCTTGTGGCACCAGCTGCAGATTTGGTGGCGTCAACTGGTGTGAATGTTGGTTTTGCTGCTGCTGGTTTCCTTGCTGCTGCTGCTGCTGCTGCTGCTGTGGACCTATTCCACTAGCCATACTCTGAACCGGTGTATTGTTTATCTGATTGTTTTGATTGCCCATCTCAGGACTCATCATTATATTATTTGGTAAGATTTGATTGGGATTCTGAGGACCTTGATTTGGAACTATCACTCGGACCACTTGATTCGGTGCGGACATGCGAAGGCCTTGACGTGGACCCTGTGCCACTTGCGGAGCGGTCGTCTGGTTCGGAGGCAGTATATTGTTAGGAATCGAAGAGGGTCCGTTCGGGACGAGCCCGTCATAGCTGCGACGGATATCATGACTTGGCCCCGCGGCACCGCCTTGAAGTTGTGGCTGTTGTTGTTGTTGTTGTTGCTGCTGTTGCTGCTGCTGTTGATTTTGCTGCTGCTGCTGCTGTTGATTGGGATCCTGCCCAGCATTTGGATTCATAATAGCTGGCGAGCCAGCACCCGGTGGTGCCACTCCACCTGGTGGCACCGGCTGTGCCGGAGCATTTGTATTACTAGCATATTTGTTGGCTTGCTTCAGCGGAAGGCACACCGGACAGTCTTGACGTGCGCAATTCTTCCAATGCGCAATGATCTGGCGCGAGGACGAACAATGCGGCACATTGCAGTCTTTGTTCATCTTGCAGTTGGTCATGTGATTCAGAACCTCTTTCATGGTTTTACAATGATTGAGATTGCACTTTTGGGTGTTTTGTGGATTCTCGGTCTCACGTCGTGCACACTTGTGAGCGTGCAACAGAAGCACCAGTTGCTGTTGGATTAGTTTCCGTTTCTCGGGATCAGCGTGAATCGGAGCTGCAGCATTATTATTCGCCGCTGTTGTCATGCTGTTCTGATTGGCAGACAGAGGTCGTGGTTGTGTGCCAGACGGTGCACCAGACTGTGGTTGAGCCGGTGATGGTGCCGGTGGCTGGGCTTGACCCGCCATACCACCTTCGTTGCCACCGGACGGCCCACCGGGTCCAATATTCAGACCACCAATTAAATTGTTGGACTGCATTCCCATGCTTGGCACTCGCTGCTGTGGTGCTATCGCACCGACGACCCGTTGTTGTTGTGGGCCGCCACCTGAGGAATTTATTAAATTCGACGATCCACCATACTCAAACATGCCAATCGGGCCGCCACCGCCGCCTCCTGGTAGATTATTGTTATTCGCAACCCCACCGACGCCGACTAGTTGCTGTAGATTTGGTGTTTGCATGCGTGGATTTCCCATCATATGTGGTCCGGGTCCACCACGAGGCACAATGTGTCCGGGCTGGCCGGGTTGTTGCATACCACCAACGCGTCCCATCATCGGACCATTCTGCATGTTGCTCGGATGACCGGGATGATGCATAATTTGATTATTCGGTTGATTCATCATGGCACCCGGTCCGCCAGACATTGGTTGATTGTTTAAACCTTTCACAACGAGATTACCGCCGGCCATACTGGACATTACCATATTACCTACAGGACCACCGCCGCCACGATTCATTGCTACATGAAAACATATTGAAAGAAACAAGAGGATATGATAAAAATCTATTGATCTATTGTTTATACAAATATAAATAAATCGCCTAAAAATAAATAGATAAACAAACATAACGTTCGGCAAAGACTTACCTTGTTGCATCGAGTTCATTGGCTGCTGGGTTCCGTTGTTCGCAATCGACATGGCCATTCCAATGTTATTTGGCATGCCTGACTGCAACGATGACTGTAGATTTGGACTTTTACTGCCCAACTGACCCATTCCGATGGGATTTATCATAGCGTTTTTGTTACCCTGAACAAGTTAAAAAAAAAACATATTAGATTATTTATAAAAACGTATATACATGTTCTTCTTGAATGTTTTGTCAAGTTCAATGTAATAATAAAACAATAATTATAAATAATAAATTTGTTTATAACTTACATGCTGCATGAGATGTTGCATTTGTTGTTGTTGCATTTGACGCATTTGCGCCGCCGAGTCGTCCCCGTTTAGTGGTCCACCCGGTCCAGGGCCTTGCGCAGGCGGTTTATTTCCGCCCATTTGTTCGCCCCAGCTGCTGCCGCTCGACACCAGCTCATCAGGAAGATTGTCTTCGAGGCCATAAATGTCCATGCTCGACAAAACGTCTACAAAACATTATTCAAAGTTATGTTTATTGTTTTTGTGTTATTATTATTATTAAACATTATTATTGTGAGCATTAACTTAATAATGAATTAACCGGAATAAATAATAATGATTCTTTTGATTTAACAGATTTGCAGAAAGAAGAAAAACTGAAAGCTTACCCGACGAATCTGATGGACCCTGCTGGAAGCCATCATTTCGCAATTTGACACGCTTCTGTGGCGGTTGCTCGTCCATGTGATCGGCCATGGCGAAGCCGCCCAAAACTGGTACTGTACACAAACTTTTAAATGTTCTGCGATTGTTCTTGGATCTATTCACACTTCCCGTCGTCTTCCTTTTTTGTGGTTGTTGTTGTTGTTGTATTTTACTATACTTGTTTTATTTATATTCACCACAAAACTCACAAAAAACTCCACAAATCTTTGCTGGTGCTGTGGGGGCACACAGAAAACAACACATACACACAAGACACGACGGATAGAGACACATAGAAAAGGAAAAAAACAAAACGATGACGATGACTTAGTTTTAGACACCGCCACGGACGCTTGGAAGCGGATGATGACGCAAATGCCGGGATCGAAATAACGACGATGCACCAGAAAACACGACGCCACCGAATAACTTGGCTAAATACGGTTGGAACTGGAGCTTGAGCCGTCTGGCATTGTTGTTGTTGTTGTTTGTGGCGTCGTCGGGGCCCTTGGGCAGCAGTGCATTCCGGATCAAACTACTTGTTCTACTGCTTCTCGGTGTGTTGACGACGCAGTCCATTGCACGAAACATGACACATTTCTGTCTTTCACATTCAACACACGGCGGGGGCACTTAATTGATGACTGACGACCGGTCGTCCTCCGTGGAGGACATTCGATATGTAAGACAACGGGAGAAGATGGAAAAAACGATGTTCCCATAAGAAAAACAGTAACGATTTCTGCATGTGTGTCTGAGTGTGTGCGTGTGTGGGGCGTGCGCGGTCGCACTGTCTTCTTTTAGCCACCACCACAACGATTCTTGTCCAGGCTCATTATAAATCCTGATCTAAGTTGAAATATTGCAGCACAGTCGTCTCAATCATTACGTTCGTCTTGAGCGCAAGGTATTTCTTTTCTTTTTCCTGTGAAATCCTTTTTGTGTGACGTGTGTGTGTGTGTGTGTTTCACTTAATTCACTCGGTGTTTTTTATTAAATATTGTGTTTGGATGTGTGTTTGTCGGCGCTTGCATACACAATTTGACCAAAGATTTCTTTTTTTTTATTTCTAGTTAAATTTGTGGTCAAGACAAATTAACAACAAAAAATTGCGAAAATTTTGGATTTTTTTTTTTTTGCTTTATGTGTGTGTGCCTGGAGTTTTCCTGGAGATGCAATTTGCCAAACAGCGGAGCGACCGACCGACTCTAATGGAGAACGAACGAACGACCGAAAAAAAAACGTATCGCAGATCGTCGACTTTGCGATGCGGTGCGAGGAGAACGATTTTTGTGGTGTATATATGCGAGTGTGTGTGTGTTGGTGTGTAGTTGTAGTAGTTGCCGAACAAAAACCCTCTCACAATGGAGCGCTGTCTATATGCACTAAGCCAGGAAAAAACATTTTGTTGAATCCGCCCCAAAATTGGCCTAATCAAATAAATCCTCGACTCAATCTGTTCGGATACACTTTATACACAAACTGTTTGCCTTTTTGGCAATTAATTACGACTTTAGATAGCGAAAATGTCGACCAGAAATATCCCAAAAATTACTTGAGTCGCGATTACTTAAAATGGCGGCTGTTGATGTGAAAACTTTTCAGTACGCTTGTCAAAGGAAACGTCGGTAGCGTACGTGGATTGGTCGGTGGCGTACACGTGACCGCAAATGCTCGATGTTGATTGGCGTCGGTGATGCACCTTTTTTCCGGCAGATGGCGCAAATGTGTGTCAGCACAGGGTGCACTAGAGGCCGCACGGTCGTAGAGTGTAGACAGCGGGCGCAAATATTTGAATTGATTTTAGCGCAAAATTTTAACTAACCTGACATTTTCTAAACTACAGCAATATAATTAAAGTTAATTTAAATATATGTAATTACAAATAAGTTAAACAATTTTAGCTTATTTTCGGAGCCCTAGACCTAACGAAAATCACATATATACACTTCAATTATCAAAAACAAAATAAAAAACATGTATTTCGCATACATGACTCAAACATAATTTCCATTGACATAAAAAACAAACCTAAAACAAACTTTTTAAATTTTTTGTTTTCATCAAAAACAAAAACCTGTCTCAACTCTTTTCCAATAGATACTAGAGGTGTCGCACGGCACGGTAGTTGCGTACCACCGTACACCGCGAATTAATGCACCGACGAACCAACATTTGCTGTGCGTCATACGTCGTCGTTGTACATCTACACGGTCGCTGCGGCGGCGCTACCTGCGCTGGAAGAAGCTTGCGTTAACAATATTTTAACGCTCCAGTAAAATGACACAACTCACAACACAACCTGCGCAACGCGGAACGCGGCAACGCGCGCAGAAGGCACACGGCAGAGGGCAGACGGCAGACGCAAAACGGATAATCGAGATATATTTATAAATTATAAAGTGTTTAGTTGTGTAACATGGAAAATCGTCAATTTACATTGTATTTTTTGGTTAAACGGATTAACTTGTTCGCTCTCTCTCTTTCAGAAAAACGTCTTCAGACCGTGCGGCGAAGCAAAAGAAAAAAGGTAAACAGAGAGATTTGTACACTGTTAAATGTATGTGTTTACGTCGCCAAACATCGACTCGATTCGAATCCACAGACTACCGTTGGGATTATTCGAATCGAATCGTGTGCTTCGTACGCCATTCTTTGAATATCGCTCATTTTATAAGAACATACTTGTACGGGCGTAAGAAACATGTCATTTTTTAAAATGGCTCGTCGAATGGGTTTGTGTCTTGATAAAAAATCTTACATCCTTTATCAATAATTGAGACTTGCGCAAAATGATGATGTTATTGTTGATGTTTATCACACGCACACACATCGCAGTCCAACGAGCAGCCACAAGATTGTGGGAGCGATACTTCTGCTAGAGGTACTAAACCTACGGAGCAGATTGTACTTGATCTGAATGAATCGGTCGTCAGTGTTGGAGTCTGAAACCAAGCTAAGCTAAATATATGGTTTTACCGTTTTGGTTGGTATCAAGAAGTCCATATATACGTTGCCGGCGGTATGCTGTTGTCAATCTGTGCGCCAACGAGCAAATCCGGTGCTGATGTTGTGGAGTGTCGATGTCACCAGGGTCAGGCCAAAGAATTAAGATAACGTAGATAGATAGAAACGAGAAGGAGATCGTGATGCCAGTTCCGCAGGTTATTTCACCATATATAGATACTTTTAGTATGATTATAATAAACTAATGCACGGTTTTTATTTTATTTCACAGATTTTAGACGCTGGACTGCGCGTGGACTGCTTGACCGTATCGTTGAAGCTCGAAAGGCATGGTATAGTCCAACAAAAGCGTGTTAATGTGAATCTCACGCATATTGGTGTATGTTCATGGACTCTATTTATGTGTGGAAACTTTAATGGAAATATAAAATTAAAGAATACTTATGTCTACTCCTGTTAAACTATTCGACAATAAGAGATTTTTAGTTGGACTTTCAAAATGAACATTCAGAGAAGAACATGTAGTAAATTCCGGTGAGCTCTGAGCTCTACAGGGTTCAATATTAGCACCGGATCTTACCACACTGTCACTCTTCACATTCCCATACCCCAAACGAATTTTATTCAATATGATGATATGAATTTTATTATTTGTTATTTTTACAGATTTAGTGCATAAAAGTATTTGTCTGACATTACCGCTCATTCATAAAGATGTGGCG
>JAAAKO020026986.1:0-13931 GCA_010015015.2 Bolitophila cinerea
TCACAAAAATAGAAACTACTTCTGTCATCGGTTCTAAAATCATGTGGTACTGGTGAGTTCCCATAAGATTCGTTTGATGGTACTGTTTACACACGGTACTTGTCGTGCGGTAAGGTAGATTGAGAAAACGGTACAAAACCTTACTCCAATGTACTGGTATTTTTGGAAAATCGGACGCTTCTTGAAAAAGGGCGCGGTTGTGATCGGGAAAAGTTGCTCGTGCGTTTCAAGTGATATGTGTCGACTTCAATCTGTTTGGCAAAACTTTTTAGTTCGCTTATCTTTCATTACGGCGACATATGTGACTACCCTTTCCGATGGAGATTGTAGTCGGTTTTGCACAAATTGTATCAAATAATTGTCTCCATAATCGAAGGAAGCAAATTCGTTGTTAATTTGCTTCTTTAAGGATGTCCAAGAGTCGAATTCGCCATTTTTCATGCCCAAGACCAAAGTAATGCGCTTCCGGAAAAAAAAAACTCCGAGGCTGAATTGAAAAGTTCGTGTGTGGTAGCTTGACAAGAGGCAGCCAATTCTTCAATCCTTTCAAGAAAATCTGACACTGACAGTGATCCTGGTTCTCCAGAAAACCTAAGGTCTCATTTCCAGATGGGTAGGAAATTCAAAGGCCTTTTGTCTGCCGCAACACTCTTCATTTCTGTCGTAGTGAGTGTTTCGCTCGCTGGAGTCTGATTCCTCACCATTACTCGTGTCTGGAGAACGGTTGTTGCTACTATCTCGCAATCCTAACGTTCGTAATGTTAAATTAGGAGTCGTTTCTCTGGAAGAGTAACCTTGTGTAACTCTCCACTCAGCCTGGTTTGTACTTGATAACTCGATAATTGATGGTTTCTGTGATATGATCAAACCCGACATAAACTTGCGGAACGAGTCGATAGTTATGACACCATTTTCGTTCGTTGAGTTACCCAGTACTAAAAAAGCGTTCAGTTTGCCGTCGAATAATGTCATTTTCGCACTAACCGCCTGCTTGTTTTTCCTGCTTACGGGAGAGTCTGGTGACAAAGATAGGTTGGCCATCTTCCGATTTAAGTCTGTGGTGAACGCACAGTGGTGCAACTTAGCAAATGTGGCTAAATCCGCGGGGTAAGGATTGGCACCTTTTAACATGCTGTTAATTCGTGTGGAAATTAAAGGAAAGTAGCTCTGTTCACCGGTTGTGTGTCGTACTCGCTTATACCGATACAAAAATGGTGACCGCTGTCAAGCCGACCAATTTAGTGCAAATTCATGTTTAGGTACTACAGTTTACTACAGTTTAAACCGCATAGTCCAGAAGAACATGTAAATAATTACTGTTATCTTACAATTTGAATAAGATCATGGCATAGATCGTTGAGGTCGATTTGGATCATCAGTATTGAATTTGTAAGTTTTGTCTCTGAATCGCTGCTGGAAATACAATTCGATTCAGATTGTTGTTGTGGTCTGCTTTTTTATTCACTTTTGGAAACTTTTGTTTAGAAACTGAGAAGAATGTTTGCACATCGTTGTCACTGAACTTACGCAGTATGAATAATTGTAAATTTGAAAAATGTCTAATTCTTCGTCTGATTTGGGCAAATTTATACTTTTTTTAAAAGGACAGATAGATGGGGAGAGAGAGTGAGAAAGGGACAGAGAAAAAAATATAGATGAGGAGTTATATTCATAGAGAAACGTTTTGGATTGTATGCGTATATATGCATAAACGATAGACGTACCTAAGATCCTATATCCTGTATCCTTCTTTCGTGTAGCGTAGTTTTTTGTACACATCTTTATTTTTTTTAAGACATGAAAAAAAACATTTTAAATGTTCGTATCGATGATCGCATCGATGATTTTTTTTAACTTTGAAGAAATGAGAGACTTCTCTGAAATGCAAATCTTTAAAGAATCATTATGCAAAGTATGCGATAAATTTATTTAATCTATAATTATACGTCTGAGCGAATGCATTGTCTTAAATCTTAATGCAATACACCAATAATATAATTTAAAGTATACGTACTCCTAACGAAAACAATGCTATATACGAATATGAGTATATATGTTAGCGGTGTCACGGTGTGTGGGCGAGCCACAAAAGATATCTCAAATCTCAAGAATGCATATTATATTATATGTTATACTCTGTATTTAAGTTTATACGAACATAGCTGAATGTGCTTATTATTCTCGAACAAATTTATAATCACTTTTACATAACTGTGTCAAATAGTACGCGCGTGTCTTACAATAATAAGCCCACCGCATAAATGAAGTACGTGCATTGTCCGCGCAAAAGAACCATCCGCGCCCGGCGGTGTTTAGACGTCGCGACACGTCCGCGTCGCAACGCAAGACTGCGACAGCCGCGCCGCAAACGACGGACGGTCATAAATTAAACAAGAAAACGCGTGCGTGATCGCGGCCCAGACATTAAAATACGTCTTGGTTCTTGCATAACGTATGGAGCGGAGCGTGGCAGCGAGCGAGCGCGTAGGCACGATAGAATTTAAGGCAGGTATTTCTACGCCGCACGCCCATCCAGGTTAATTGCGGTGTACAAGAATAATATAGGTCAGACGAGGGCGCGAGTCTGAGGGCAAAGACATTAGGTGTGTGATAAATGCTATAGGTATATTGAAAATCTTGGCAAATGTCCAGTTTAGGTGTAGTGACGTAAACAATTTTTTATTTAAAATTGGTACCCCTTAATCAGTTGGAACCCTAAATCAGTTTTCAGATCGCATCTCTAGCCCTTTGGCGTTTGTATGAAACTTTTTTAATGGAAGGAACATTTTTTTAGTTAAATTCGAATGAATGAATTCAATAATAGCATTTTTCTCTTCTTGTTCTTTTTTTATTTTTTTTTTTTTTTAATTTTGATTATTTTTTAATTTAAATTTTCAATTTTTTTAATTTAATATATATATATATATAAGGTCTATCATTTGCATGAATTCGTGTTTTTTGTTTTAGTCCAGATAAAAAAATAGCAAATTATATTTTTAAGCGCGCTTTGCGCATTTTTTTCTAATACAAAAAAAAATTAAGAAAAAAATATAAATAAAAAATGCAGTTTTATTATTAAATCATTGATTTGAATTCTGTTAAAAAAATCTGTCAAATCTAAAAGTTTTACACAAACTTTTACCTCTTTCCCCATCAAAGACGCTACTGTCTAAACTACCCTAAACTTTAACCAAAATCTTGCCTTTTCTCGTAACAAATTATCAAATTATCATAATTAATAAATTCCATTTTTTTATTTTCTGTAGATATGCTTTAATAAAAATAATAAAAATAATAAAATAATATAATTATACAAATAAAATATCCAATAAAATACATATTATAATATTTATAATAAAAGTTGTTAATGTTAAATTTAAATTAAGAGTTTTCGTTTAATTAATATTTGTTATTATATTTGTTTTGTCGATTTTTATTTTCGATTTAGTTTTAGTTTTTGTTTATCTGCAGCTGGATGCACGTTCAGGAACGCATCATCATTCCGTTTATCATAATATTGGCAAGGGCATTGCGTCGTTTGCGCCACGGTCCCATCCCTTGCGAGTGATACTGCAACTGGGAGTACCATTGTTTCGTGCGAGCGCCATCTTCGGCCTGCGACCAAATTGACAAAAGACAAATTAATATTTATTGATCCGTAGGAATTCATCACGAAACGCACCTTAAAAATAAACGTTTCCTTTGTGGAGATCTCCTGCACTTCAAAGTAGTCCTCCCAATCGGTCTCCGTGCACACGATGCATCGGTCCAGGAACAGTGGCTCTCGCAGCAGCGTATAGCGTCCGGATTTCTCGCGAACCAGCAGCAGCGTTGCCTCACGGATGCCAGTGTGCTTCGGGAAGTTTAGCGGTTCACTGAGAGCCTTGTCCATCTTGTAGTTGGCACTTGGCTGTAGATAAAAAAACATTAAAATCTATTTAAAAAGAAACCCCCAATCCGACCTACCTTTCCGTTGGTCACCAGCAGCGCATTCACCGGCGTCAGCTTGATCGTGCGTCCTTTGCGCCAATTATTATCGGTCGGTTGCGTGAACAGAAGCTTTCCCTCGATGGCGAAGCGCACCTCATCGTGATGCCACTCCAGCAGATCGATGGCCATCTTGCGCAGCTTAATGTTGATCATGTCGATCTCACAGGTCGATCGGCGTCCCGGACTGGACGAGGAAATGCGTCGCCACAGTTTGGTGGGCACGTCTTTGGCTTCGCGATTCATGTGGTTCAGGTGTAGCTCGATCTTCTCTTGGGCCTGCTTCAAGAGCTCACGACCTTCGAGGTGCGAAGGCGTCACTTTGTACAGGCGCGCCAGGAGCAGCGGATACTTGGTCACCCGTTGCACGGGAACCTGGTAAAATTATATTAATTTTTAATGGGTATATCTTTAAAACCTTAACCTTACGGCACTTACCATCAAAAACGAGTTCAGGTTCATGCGTCGCAGCACCGTGTTCTCCATCTGAGACACGCGCAGGAAAATCCGCAGCAGCTCCTTCTCCTTCTCCATGTTCGCCAACAACAAACTGGCGGCTGCCTGCCGGATGCAGTAGCTCTCGAATGCGTGCAGCATCGGTGCAGCGTCCAGCAGATGCCTGCCAATGTTCACGGTCAACAGATCGTCGTCACCCTGCTCCAGGGCAATGTCCAGTGCGTCGCGCATCTTCTCGGCCAGAGACTGACTGTTCTCCAGCAATTCTTCTGCATTCAAGAAGATTGTGGAGAGTTGCTCTTGCGTCAACAGACCCGCCACCAGCATCGGCTGATAGAACTCCTCCAGTATGATCTGCAAATCTCGTCCGTACTTCTCTTCGGTCTCCACGATCTCGGTGACGATCTCCTTGCGTTCCGCTCGTTTCTTGCCACACTTCCGACACACGAGCGGCGCAAACATAACCCCTGACTGTGTCACCTGTGTCTCTACGGGTCCATCGCAGTCTTCGCACAAGTGTATCGGACTGTTTTTGTTCACAATCGATCCGGGCAGTGTCTGGTACTTACTGCGTGACGTTTTGCTTGTCTCCGATCCGACACCAGAGTCATTCCGCTCAATGTCAGCCGCCGTCTTTCGCTGTGTTGCCATCAGTAACTTGGACACAGTATCATTCTCACTGCTCGTCGTACTCGTGTTCGAGACCAGGCTCAAACGTGCCTCACCCATATCAGTCGTCAACAGCTTATCCGACTCCTCCTCCACAATAATATCCGACGTATTACTGAAACTATACGTGTACGTGTCCTCTGCGACCACACCTCTTTCTTTGGCATCGACTAAATACGACAGAATGTCATACTTGGAGGCTCCCTCGAACATTGACTTGGAATTCTGTTTCTTGTCTAGCTCCATTGAGGAATCACTGCCCGAGCACGGTGGCAGTGACAACGGCAACGGTGGCGGACGATCACTGATCTCCTCATAGATCGGATCGCCGTTCAGGCGAATCGATTCGTAGTGGTGATCATCGGTGTCTGTGTTCGTAGAGATCTCAATTTCAGACAGTGTCGCATCGACTAGCATCTGATAGAACTTGCTGCGTGTCATGTTGCCATCCTCGTCAACGGTCAGCTCACTGGAACAGCTCTGATAGCAGTCGGACAGATCAGCGGCATTGTCAAAGTCGTACGGCTCGTAGATCGCCGAGCTGTAGCTGTTGCCTGAGCTATTGCTTTGCTTGTCATCTTCGTGCGAATTGTGCTGGTCTGGACTATGTTTCTGGCTTTGCTCGATTTTCAGACGCTCCTCTTTGACGCGCTGCAACGATGACTCGATCAGCATGCTCATGTCTTTCTCGTCTTTGGTACCGGTCAGATCGATGGAATTACGACTGGCCTTCAGCCGAACAAGCGAGTTCTCGATGAGCTGAGCCACAATATCATTGTCAAGCCCTTCGGCGAGATGACCCAGCGTTGGGTCCTCGAGGAGTTTCCCGATGAAACTCGAATTGTCGGACTGCAGTAGTTTCTCGGCAAGACTATTGTGTTCCGTTGGTGGCGGTCGTTCGGGAATCGAGGCAAGCATCGAAACAGCTGGTCTGCTGGTCATCAGCTCTTTGCCACACACGTGCGGCACGAGATTACGTTTGACCGCCTCGACGGGATTACGGAGTAGCAGTACGATCTCCTCTTCGGTGGTTATCACTGGGGGCAAGACTGGCGTTGTCTCTGATGTGTTGCGACTATTATTCGAGCTGTAGTCCAGCGTAATGAGAGTCTTTGTTGGACTCGACACCACCGCGTCGACGGTGTGCTGCTGCTGTGTGTTGGCTGACCAGTCCTGAATCGGTATGATGGACGTGGTACGATTGGTTGAGTTCGTTGGGAAGAGGTGACGCTCTTCCGGGATCTGCGTAGGGGAGGTGACACTGATCGAGACGGTGTTTGAGCTGTTCTTCATGATCGACGATGCCACCGGAGAAGAACCGTTCACCACAACCGATGACTGATAGATGGGCGTGCTGTCGTTCACGTTAATCGTGGAATAGCAATCGTCCCCGCTGATCATGATGGACGTCTTCTTGGAACTGTCATTCCCTGAGTAGTAGTCCTCCTCGTTGCGAATCTGGAGACGATGAATGGCCGGCGATTCGCGATTGATGAACGGAGCCACTTTGACGACGGTCTTTTGGCTGACCGACGTCGCAGTGGGTTGCCCAAAGAGTCTAGAGCCCTGGAAGGCTTCAATGTTAGCCTGAATACGTTTGCGTTGCACGTTATTGTCATCATCGGTTCCCGTGGAGTCACTGTGCTGATTTACGATGATCACGGCGCTGTTTGCGGTGCTGGTGGTGGTTGGCTTGCGACGGAAGCAATAGTCCTCGTAATCGTTGTCGGAACTTTGCGACGAGTGCACGCTGGTCTGACGCTGTAGTTCCGTGCTGGCCACACGGCGGGCAGTTTGGCGAGGTGGTCGGGCGGGAGCTCTACGTAGTTTCGAAGATGTCGCCAGTTTCGTGACAGCTGGTACAGTCGGTGGCGGCGGTGGGGGATCCTTCGGACGCGGTAAACACGATGATGGCAAGTCAGTGGTAAACAGATCGCGGGTATCCGTTCGGATAGGCTTCGCTCGTAGGGCTGTCGTGTCATTGAAGTTGATGTGCTGCTTCGTTTTTACAGCACTCGGATCCGAGGAGCGTCGTTCGCTGTACGTCCGGCGCAGGTGAACCTTTGAGCGGACGGCGGCCGGGAGCTCATTGTCTGTGAACACAAATGTTTGTTATTCGATTAAAGCGGGCTTGTGTGTGGTTGTTGTTGTAGTTAGTATATATGGTGAGACATATATAGTTAGTTAGTGTATATAAGGTGAGACGAGAATATAAATTGGATTATCGTGTGCGGATTTGCATAAGTCGAACGACAAACACAATTAGAGGGTAGATGGCTGGCACGTGACTGACTGTACATCGTCTGGATTATACGGTGTGGGCGTGAGCCTCTGGGCAAATCCACCGGGTGAAAATGTTAGTATATTTTTGCATAATAATTATTACTGAAAGATGTACGTGATGCATTTTCTCGAAATTTTACGGGATTATGCCTTATCATTTCTTTAAATATTTTAATATTTTTTCCTAATTTATAAAAAAAACAAATTGAATTTCAGACTTTGGTACACTGCCGTCTGCAGACGAAGAGGTATGATCCAGCGATGGCTCCCTCCAATAATTTTATAATGCAAAAGCATAAAATGCGATCGGTCGAGATTCAAAGCTCCGTAAACCTACTCCTTTAACAAACTTCACGTTTGCCCCCAAAAATAGAAAAAAACCACCAATAACATTGATTGGCCAGACTTGGTTAAAAGTTATTTATAAATTAAGTTCTAGGACTAAGTCCACGTTTTCTGCAAATGGAAACAAGTTTTTTTCCCTCATTCGATCGACTATTTTCGAAATAATTTCTTAACCGAGAGCGATAAAACAAAATTATTGGTGATCAATTTGATTCAAAAATTGTTCAATCGATTGCCGCAAAAAAAACGACACACATTTTTTAAATCTGACCAGATCCGGAATATACTTTTACCGCGGATGGTAAATTAAAATGATTGGTGGTCAAAAAGTGGTCATTCGATATCCGCCAAAAATCTTTTTTTTTTGTGTTAAAATTTAAAGGCGCCCGAAATTATTTTTGGTGTTACTTTTTAACTGATGGTGGTCATTTCTGGTCATTAATTATAATCAATCAAATGCTGTTAAAATACTATTTTTATTTGAATGCGGTGCAACAAGAAGTTGGCATCTAGACCTTTAACTGGTCAGATTCACGTCTAAACCTATACTTTGTTGCTGAGAAAAGAACTACAATACATCACTTTACAACAACGTGCTTCTTGGTGTATCTCTTGGGACAATGAGGACGTAAAAAACATGATATTTCTCTAGTCATCTTTTTAAGATATCTCTATTTTCAGATCTCACTAGACTCACTACATCGCCTCGCATTTGCGAAAATAACAGATATTTTCAGGAAATTAGACCGAATTGGTGACAACAAAACCTGGTTTAAGTATAATGGGCCAATTACATTGTGCTAAGTCCGGAAATATCGTCCAAAGAGACGGTTCCCTACCAATTTACCGGCATCCTCATCAAGAAACTTTTTAAAAGTTCTAAAATCGTCTTTAAATATGTTTTCGTCAATTCTATATATTATATTATTTAACTTAATTTTTTATCGCATTAATTTTCAAAATTATATCTTGGGCTGATTATTTAATAAACTGATTTTTCAATCAACTTGTATTTTTTAGTCATCACCAAAGAAGGCTTCGTTTTTTTAAATTGTTGATTCTCAAATATATGATTTTTTTTTATCTTGAATATTTTTAAATGGTTATAAAAAATAAAGAAGTTTAGTAGAAGATAGTATGTACATAATCGGAAAATCTTTTTTTTTATTTGAAAACAAAATTGATGATTTCAATTTACTTAAAAACAGAATAAAGGTGTTCTAAGTTGAAGCGAGGCATCTTTCCCGTAATATTGTGTAAGAACTTTGGATAATATCGGATAATACATATAATATCGAACATTTTATTAGTAATATTACTAATATCAAAAATACTTTTACTAATGCATTAATTTAATTAATTTAATTCCGGCTAATAGGTCTAAATTTGCAAAAATTCATAAAATTTATAAAAATAATTTTAAATATCACGAATTTTATTGAAAGTATTAATTATCTAAAAATATTGAATTTTTATAAAAAAAATCCAAAATATTACAAATATTTGCGAATATTATGTATACTTAACCAAATATAAAATAACAAATACCGGCGAATACCAAAATACACTTTATTTCGAATTTGATAATATGCATTACACGATTTTGTATATTTTCTAAATAATTTTGTAGTTTTTTCCCCTATTTTTGGGTCTAAATAACGAGCACGAACATTTCACTCAAAGTATTCGAAAAATATTTTTGAATACGCGAATACTGAAAATATTGCCGACTACTTAAAATAGTAAGGAATATTCATAATAACACGGAAATATAAAACAAGAAAGAAGAATACGGTATTATTACTTGCAAATACCAAGAATTTGAAATATTATTCAATATCAAAAATATTGAAAATATCAATTTAAAAATACTTATTATTATTTGCCAATATCAAGAAAATTACTATAATATATTTAAGATTATTTAACGTATAGATTATGTATTTACAAAAAAAACATATTTTAAATATTATTAATAAAATATAATATGGTGTAAATGATAATTCCATGTGATTTCCGCTCGTGGTGAACTTAGGGTAATAATACTGCTTGTAATATTTTTTAAAGCAAAGCATAAACACTTAACTTAGCTAAGGTAAGTTTTTACTACTTTAGTTCTATTTAGTTTAGCTTTGTAAAAATCTCTATCACAGTTTTAATCTTCTTTAAAAGAACCAATATAACCACTCACGACCGTAGAGGTGCTGCCTGATGTGAGAACGAGATTATTTGCATTTTCAACATTGCTATTTTGTTTTCCTTAATTCGATGCAATCAATGCAGTGTGCAGTGGGTGCAACTCGCTATACAATATATATATATATATATATATGAGTAAATATATATATTATGCTATAGTCAGCACTCACTGGCGTCCGTTTATTGACTTGTTAACGGATGCTCGCGGGACGATGTTTTAATTTGCGGTAATTGGGCCACCCAGGCAATAAATAAATGCGCGCAAATGAACGCAAACTGTGTATATATACAATACATAATAATATGTAAATCAATTAAGTATATATACAAATAAATGTATACATTGTATATGTTTAAAACATGCGTGCGAGAGCGAATTAAGGTCTGATTCGAAATCTGAATTTATTTTCTGTCTTGTGTATATGTATACTCTCGTATATAAGAAAACAGAACTTTCAATTATTTGCTCGACCCTTTTGCCATTCTGTGCGTATAATCTTACCGAGCTGACCGCAACGCGTTCACGTACACGTTAACGTCGATTAGCATATTACACATCGAAAACGAGCATTTCCATAGCTAATTGAGTTGTTTAATTTTATTATGAAAATATTTGCGTGCGCCTATGCGAGACGCACACGATGCGATGTCTTGATATTAGCGTGGGATTGCACTATGTATAGGAACATGTATACGTTATCCGAGACTCTTTCAACCGGAAAAATGCCGAAAAACGAAAACTCTATAGAAGTATACGACGTATATATATATATATATGTATATATTACGCTATATACGGCCGCCGCCGACGGAAGTGCATCGCATTGCGACATTTGAATGACATTTTTGGATGTGAATGGAATTCCCGTGACACGATGCAAATGGTTTTCGAAATAGTTTCGTTCGAGGAAGCGCCCAATGCGGGAAAAACTCTCGCGAATTCATTCCGCGTGCGCATCCATTTCAAAGCAAATTCATTTAAATACATAAATGCACCCTCTTTTGCATACGCGGCGCATTCACACACACACACACACACACATATATATATACATTATATATAAATACATATCTACACACATTCACATATTCACACACACATTCACATAAGAGAATATAATGTGTGAATGCGGGATGCGCTACCGCATTTTTATCCTTTTGTGGGTGTTGGGGAGTTGGGGGAGGGCTTTGGTGTGTGACAGCAGCACAAAAATGCAGGAAATTAACTTTGCTTTTCACACATACTTATCTTTGCGTACATCACTCCAAAACATACACACACACACCCACACGTACATCCATTTACAAGAGTGGCTTACGCTTGTTATCCGCGCATTCGTTTCGTTTTTTACCAGTGCATTTTTTTAAAACCATTTTGTGTGTGTGTGTGTGTGTGTGTGTGTGAGTGCGCCGGGTGTGCCGGTGCCGGGTGCGGGTTGCGCAGGAGCGAGCGCAAAAACACGATGGTGCTAAGCTACCAGGGCTTTTAAGTACATTAAAAATGCTGCCTAATCTAAGGATTTCATCAGAAAGTCGGTATTTTTTTCGCGGCCGTGTGGGTGAGCGTGAATTTGTTGTAATGTACAAGTATATTTATGTGTGTATGTGTGTTGATTTCGCGGAAATAGATTTTATTTTGTGAGGATGTTTTTTTTGTTGTGGTGAAAATAATTTTCACTGATGCGTTTTCCGCGGTGAAAGCGGATTGTGTGCCGCAGCCGTGTCTGAGCTGGGCCGAGAATATGATATTTTGATATTTTGATAATCTAGTGGATTTGTGACGTTGACAATCAGATGCAAATTTATAGGATTTGTGTGTGTTATGTATTCTGTATTAACAGGATGTACAGGATTTCTAGTATTTATAGATTATTTTTGGGATTGTTTAAAATCTAAATTTTTAAAAGAACTTTTTATACATGCGAAAGAGTCAATAAAGCAAGATTCGATTTTTTTCATAGAAGTGTGTAAGTTTGCCAGTTAAACCAAGTGACAGTTAACCAGACACATGGACAAATCCAAAAAAAAAATCCTTTATATTAGTTCATCTTCAAGATAGTTCATATTTAAGATAGTTTATTTTGAGAATCGAATAGTTTATTCGATGAATAATTTATCTTGGGAATCAAATAAAAAAAATCAAATAATTTATTCGGCGAATAATTTATCTTGAGAGCTATTAGTTTATTTGAAGGATAGTGCATATTCAAATTCAAGTGAAAGTGAATTAATATAAAAAAATAAAAGCAATAATATAAATAACTCAAAAGATAACGAGTCTAACTAGGCGTCTTTCAATAACTCAAAAGACAAGATAACATGTTAACAGGCTAGAAGTATTTACACTTTCATATGAATATATACAATTCGAAATAAAATATTTTATTTCCAAACGCTTTTTAAACTATTTTTAACGGCCGTATTTTTCACTCGTTTTAAATTGCGTGTTTTACGTGATATAAAGGCAATTTTTAAAACACAATAAAACACGACAAAATAAAAGAAAAATAAATAAAACCGACTCCGCAACATTAACTGGTTTTACGTGTTTGAAGCGGTCGGTTTTTCATGTTTTAAATCGTGTACTAAACGCATTTAAAAACATACGTAATATCATTATAATAAAAATTTAGAACGTTTGACAGCGGATTGCATGTAGTATTCTTTCCGTGAATTGTTTTTTGATTATGCCGAAAACAAAAACCAGAGCCATTTGCTGGCCGATGACAGAGAAAATAGCAATTAAACACTGCGCAGCACCTACGCCACCGAAGAAAATACAATTTTGCTTGTTTCCTTGCTCATGGCAAGCAATTTACTCAGCCATGCAAACGATTACAATTACACCATGCAGCCGCACCAAAAGATTGAATGGTCTGAAGGATCAATGGTCGCCGTTATGGAGAGCAGCCAAACGTGGAAAAGCAGGCATTGAACCTGTAAAGTGTAGACTGCCCAGCAAGCATGGTTTATTACATTGTTACCTAGTCGGCAAGACACGTCGATACGGATCATCGAGCAATCCCGTTCATGATGTACATGATCGACAATCGTGTGAATGTCTTTTATATTCATCCAACAAGAATGTTGGTTTTTGTTTCGGAAATATATAATTAATTTGGAAAAGTCTTTTATTATTTTTTTTTGTTTAATATTTTTACTAACAATTTTACTTTTATCTCTCTATAATTACATTTAGCAATAGTTCTAAGTCTATATTTTGTGGTGACAGATATCGAGGAGAGGTTATCATCCAAAAGCCAATTATACATCCTTGATGTCAGGTGTTCCACTCGCTTCGACCCTAACATTCGGATTATAGCACAAATGGTCTTTGAGTGTGGTCATCATCATCATTGGAAGTATTATTGGGTCTGCCACCTCTCCTCTTCATTGAGGCGGAAGCTAGATTGGCGAATCTGAGCGGATCGCAGCGGATGTTGAAATTAAAGAAATATACCAAAACTCATGTGCAAGAAATTAAAATGCCGTCATTCCAGGTTTTTGTTTTGGCAGAGCCTCCTACAGGATTTAATATATATTTCTAAATTGAAAATTGCTCAATAGATTTAAAACATGTACGTAAAACCTACGAAAACCGTGTTTAATTTTTATCGTTTTTAATTCAGTTTTAAAATTATTTTAAAATTAATAAAATAAATAAAACCAGTAAAGGTTGTGGATCAAGTAGTTGAGTGTAGTGCCTCTGCTTCAATCTAAAAAAAATAAAACATGTTCTAATTTCAAAACACGATTAAAACGAGTGAAAAATACGGCCGTAACGCCCGTATTTTTCACTAGTTTTTCAAAACTCGACAAAATAAAACCAAAAAAATTAAGCAAGACCCTCAACCCTTCATTGGTTTAATTGTTTTAAACATTCAGTCCCGGTTACGAATCGCGAGACAGCTTCGAAATTCACACACATATATATTTTACTAACACACATGCACTTAACTCAAGCATGCGTACACAAAATAAGCAAACGAGTG